>MU949467.1:0-11394 GCA_036418165.1 Cooperia oncophora
ATTTGCCACGCGACCGTGATTCGGTGCCTGAGTTCAGCGAGGTCGTTGATTTCTTCGCCACTGCAGACCACCCTGTTGAGCTCCTCCCGAACCCGGTAATCGAGGGGTTTAGGTCAGGTGACACACTTAGATATTCCGTCTTCTTCAGGTACTCAACGCCCTTCCATTCCAAGTAGGCGAGAGTTTTTCCAACGCCCTTCGATTCCATGTGCTGGCACCCAATCCTGTAGCAGTACGAAGTTTCCAAGATGGTACAGGCGACGACATGAAGGCAGGATATTCTCCTCGAGCTGTTCGATGTAACAGTCAGCGTTTACTTTCAGTCTGGGGTCCACGACAGAAATATCGGTCTTCCATTCCAGGAACTTCCGGGTCATACCATCAGCCCGCGCCTTGGCGACTGCGGTGAAGATGATATCCTGGACCGTAGCGACGTTGTCGGAGCTGCTCGATGTTGGAGGTCTTCTGGATTGAGAGTGCCGGTTCCTAGATAGGGTTCCTAGGCTGTCCATGGGTAACCTCAAGAAGTTTCGCAGCTGTTTGGAGGTGACGTGAATTCCATAGGCCTTCTCCAGTCCGGCTGCGATTGGAGATGGCTTCATATTTTGGTGTACATGAAGGTGATGGACGAGAGCCTGCTCCTGCTTATCGAGGAACATCTTGGGTATCTTCCGCCCTGGTACTCGTATCCAGGTCTTCTGTCTGGGCCCCCCTCCCCTTTATATCCTTCCACTCTCAGAAGAAGCTCGCCGGGTATCCACAACACCGTGAATCGTGGGAATCTCTGCACAAATCTCCAATCCCCTAAATGCAGAACAGTGTGAGCAATATCGTGACCTCATTCACTTGAAATTTCGTCGCCAGCACATGGCAGAAGCCATATGACCCGTCGATCTAGTTGGGCATTTCGTGCCCATCTGGTTAGAAGTTCTCAGACATTCTGCCCCTCTGGGGCAGCTGTTACTGTCAGCCGAACTCATCCAATAAGTAGTCGTCTTTGTGTCTTTACGTGCTCTTGCCAATCGGAAAATTATAGTCTTCAGAGAAAACTGATTAACACCCTGTATCCGCGTCTGCAATAATCAAGCATGATGCGGGCTTGACAACCATCGAAGTGCACGAGAAGGGATAGCATAGAAACTGGGTCCATCCAGCATCGTCGATTTGGCTGTAAAAGCGGAGACACGCTTCGCCAAACTCTCCCACTTTCATTTGACACTTTTTGGATAGTAAGTTTGCTACAGGAGAGCAACGTGGAAGGAAAGTGCCAAGTTGTATGCATGAAAAACATCCAATGCCAGCACGTGCGCTTGACAAGACTGCGCTTGACAAAGGAACCCCTCCGTCGTAATACTATTTATACATCCTATACCTGTCGAACCCCCATTCTATACTCCTTACCCTGAACTTACGTAGGCGTGCATATTGCAACATGGCGTAGACACGGGGGTTACTCGTGGGAAATATCTCAAACTAGATACAACTGTTCATCTTCCTTTGTTTGACAGAGACGTGACCCAACTGTGTCACATGAAAATATCTCGCCAAAAGCCATCAGCTAACAAAAGCACAGCAACCGCCACGTCTTGTTGGAATACGCAGCCACACCTGCCACATCTCAGGGATTTCGTTGTACCCCTACTGACCGATCCTTGCTCTGCCGCCTAAGTTTATGATATAAACTGCCTTGGTGGCATCGCTTGGTCTGCGCGGTACCCCCTCTCATTCTCGACCCATTTGGGTTGTGGCACGAGTAGCGAGCGTCTTCTTTGTTTCACTGGCAGCTGGCTCCCCTTTCCTTCATACCGTCATATAGAGATTATCCCTCTGAACTTGCACAAATGATATTTGGCAGTCCTGCTTCCAGTTCGAAATCGCTGAAGCTATGTGTGACGCTGACTCGGCAAGACATTTGTTACCCACAAATACTTCGGATACGTCGATGATTTCAGCGGCCGCTTCTCCCGGGTTCTCGGTCCCCTCACAGAAGATGGCAAACCAGTTTCTCGAAGAAAATTCGACAGAAAGTATTGTACCTGCCGAGATGGAGACGACAAGGATCGATGCTACAGAATCTCTCCTTCCGAACAGTAGTTTGTTACTGCCAGGGAATGAATCAAAACCGTCGGAAGGAGAAAGACGCGTAGCTGCGAAGCACTTGCAGACCCCTCCGCCGAATACAACCAATTTGCGATTCGTCAAAATTCTATGAGGACCCCCAACTGGCCCTCGCCCACCCTTTGCGCCCCGATGACATCACCCAGTACGCGCCACATGCGCTTTGCCGATGAGTTTTGTTTCCGCCCTGTAAATGACATTCAGAGTCTTGTGAATGCATCAGAAAGCGGTTTTCTGGGTTTTTAGAGAACAATTTTGAATAATTCATGCCAAAAGCACCAAGGCAACAGCGCTCATAACAAGACATATCCAGCAATATGACTGTCCCAGCTTCCCAGTAGTTCGCCCTCTCATACGTCCGATTTACCTCTTTGGTCATCTTCCTCCTTTTAAGCTATTTCACTTTCCGATGTTCTGTTCTTATTTTTTATAAGAAATTTGCGAGAAAAATCTGTCTGTAATTTTTTGTACATTCCCTTTGTTATAAGAGATCGGTGCTATTCAGTATAGGTGGGTGGGGAGACTGCGCACTTTCGCTACTTTTTTACTAGACATCAAAGTTAGTCCTGCAAGCTCTTGAGATAAAAATAGTAAATGTGGGTCACTTTGAGTGCAGGAGTTCACATGCTTCACGAGGTGCTCTGTATATCTTTCAGTGAGCTCTATTTGGTGCCCCCACCAAGCTGAACTGCACCACGAGGTCCTTCACAGAACTTCATGCCTCTCATGCAGTTCACAAGCATCTCAGGGAATATTCATGCAAGTTCTGTGACATTCTGACAGATTATCTATGCATTGCACCAATTTTTTCTGCTTGTTCTCGTTTCTGTCTGGCTGACGATGAGAGAACGGAGAGCGGCAACGCTATTGCACGTACTCCACATCCATATCGTCTCAATGTGGCGGGGCGGTGTTTAGAAGGAGGGATGAGTCCACTCATCACGCTGGCTGCCAATAGTTGTTCCCAACATGAACTGGAAAATCCAAAAAATCATTTGTGGAAAATAAAGCGGCTTGTGGGCTCGCTCCACGCCTGGTGACACTTTCGCTCGCCACGATAACACATAGAAGGGGTCGGGGCCTGAATCGAGTTAGGGGATCATTAGACCTTGCAGGATGGGTTGGGTCGTAAAGTAGAAGTCAGACAGTGCCAAAATTTCCTAGGTTACGGGAGTGGAGCTCGCGTTGTAGCAAGCCCGAGTGAGCGGAATATTTCGAAATATTACTGAAATTATTGATTGTTCCTATCCGCCTCCTTTTTTCGGTGACTCTGCTACAAAACTCTGCCTTCAAAGTCCACCGGTGCTACCGGACAATTAGCATGAAGTGGATCTCTGTTGCTGGTGGAGTCACTGTAAAGGAGTCAGCTGGCTAAACAACTCAGATAACTCCAGTCAACCGATTTTTTTATCTTGTGAGGCCACGGGAGCGTTCCGTTCCCATTTGCATCTTCTTCTCACTAACTAGTCTGTTGGCAGCTTCTCTTTCACATTTCAGCACTGCCGTCTACGCTTCCGAACACGGACCATGCTTTTGAGGGTACTGTTTGCGTTTTGAAACATTTGTACTATTTCTGCTTGATGGGGTGTGTACAGAGCAGTTTTTGTGGTATGACGAGATTCTCACGTCCCAAAAGACGATTTTACTTCAGGATTAAAAGTACGTCATTACCACGCTTTCTTTCTTCTACTTAGCATCATCGAGCAATGCTAATTATTGAGGGGCGTCTCCGTCGTCGTTGCCGTCATCTTCAGAAGTTCGGTCCACTCTTTTTTTCTTTTTCAAAGAATCGCTCGCATTTCACGTCTGGAAGTTCCGCAGTTAAAGAGTAGTAAAAAGGATTGAGTGACCTAAACTGGGAACGAGTGGTGCTCTGGACAGTTCTCTCATCCTCCCAAGCTTCTTCTGCTAACCAATGGGAAAAGAAGAGCCAGCGTACACCATCGCTGTGTATATCCTACCATAGGGCCATATTTGGGCTGGGAACAGGCAGGAAAAGTACTTGGGGAAAAATTCCGGCGCAGTCCGGCGTCGGGAAGGAGAAGGGCATTTATCAGGGGCTTATAAGTTTCACCACTATGGGTTGGGTCCAATGTCATGGAAACAAATGCTGCAGTGGGAATGCAAAGTCGTTTTTAGAAAGGTTGAGGGCCTGCTTTACTTTGACTGCAAAGCTGCTACGATGAAGGTTTCATTACCCCCTTCAAGTATGAAACCATCGCCCTGCCGCACTTTAACCATCAGTTTGCACCATGATGTGTTTAAAATCTAGACATCTATCATCGTCTGAACCTGCAATTGAAGGTATAATTGTGGTGAATTTTGTCGAATGTTCTGTTTGCTGGATAACTCTTCTCCGAAGCGTGTAAGACTTAATTTTGTGCGATCCAAAATGAACATCGAGGGGTAAGGAACTTTCGCCCTCCAATGTGGCCTGGAATTCGCTGCGATCAGTGAGGAAGATGACAGAGGAAACCGAAGTTCTCACGAGATGGCTGCACAGTCTTGTGGAGGCTTGTTCCCAATGGGAATGAATGATTTGCGAATCACTTTTGAAGGGCGCTGGATGATTTGCGCTGAGTACTACATATTCATGTTACCCAAATACCATTCAAAAAAAGCGAAGAAACATTGAGTTACACCAAGTATGCTAATTAAGAACTTCCGTCCAATCAGACGAAACGCCTGTTGTTTGTACTTCCCCTGAACTATTCTTTCTGTCAACGGACCTGGAGGAGCCATCGAGCTTCTCCAGGTTCATGTTTAATTTCTTCGAGTGAGAAATTCTCGGTTGAATACATGGAATGACTCTACACTGCATCGCTGTCGCTACTTGCCAGCCACATACAAACTCCTTATTCCTAGAGTGCTGTGCTGCGAACTTCATTTAAACCTGACGTAGCATGGGTTATCCATGGAATATTTCACTTTGAGGCAGTTGTCACTTGTCCTGTGTTGAACAAGAGAGTATTTTACCAATATTCTACCGAGCACAGCTGCCTTAAGCTGCTACGTTTAAGTGAAGTACGCGTCAAGCGTACCACCCCTAGGAGATTTGGAGTAAATTTTCGAGTCGTTGCCGACTTTTTTCTGGGGGAATTCAATAGCGGAGGACTCGTAAGCGCAAGTCAGGCGATGTGCTTCGATACTAATAACTTCCTGTAGAATATTTCTCAAAGCCCGTTTTCTATGTTTTATGATCACTCTAGAGCAAGACGAGCGAACCGATGTGAGCATTTGCTTGGTGCTCCTAGATGATTACCTCAATTGTTACCGTACATCCAGGATGTGCAGCTTATCAACCCTCAGAAGCTCCTTCGTGTTCATAGATCTCGAGATGCTCAGGGGAATTGCAGCCAACGAAAATTTCCTTTCTCCCCACTGCCCCTCCTCTCAAAATAATTTTACCAACTTGCCAAATTTTCCCAAGGTTTTCCTGCCAACTGGAGAGGGGGGAAGGAAGGGGGGGGGGAGGATGGGAGGGAGGGAAACACCTCCAATCAACTACCAGAAAAAGTAGTTCTCACTGCCGAAAAAAGGAGGGGGTCATAGTGTTCGTTAATGGCACCTTTCTCGAGAATGAACCCGACCCCATTGTGTTGTACGCAACGATGATGTCTGCCAGTATCTCCCACTATCATCTAGGGTCAGATTTGAAGTCCTCCTCCTTTGTGTAAAAGAGAATGAAATGTTGTGTAGTGAGACTTTTTCAAACCTCGCATTCTACATTATCAGGGAGTGAAGATCGAAGTGCAATTCAGCCTCCGTTTCGCTCTCGTGTTCTTGGGCGGAGGTAAGCTAAGGCAAACGAATTATTCACGCCCTGTGCTCTTCAATACGGAAAGGGAGAGTGAAATCATCTGATTGATATGACTCATTGTAAGAGACTGAGGACCACATAAGATCACTCCGAGCACAAAGATGCAAGTGCTTAACACGTTCCGGACCGCGTGACACACAAGGTGTGTCATGGCTTAGTCTCTATACAGTGTTTTCAATTGATTTGTTATTTCTTTCATGTTTCAGTGTTGTCAAAACGAGTTGTCAGTTACGGAAGATACTTACCTCATAGGCGATTGAAAAGAGCTGGAACTATTTGAAGAATTACTGATGAAAAATTATGAAATGATTCTGAGATGCGCGCAGTACACAGTTAGCGAGTACGCTACCGTTGGAACTTGAAAATTTCAAACGAGTTATTTATCTGAAAAAATTCCTCAGAACATGCTAAACATGCTTTCTTGTGTAGCAATTCAGATAATTAGCGCAAAGCTGAATCATCACTTTAGGGGATAATTGTAGAAAATTGAGGGATGGTCAAGTGTGAGTTTACGTAAGGAGGCAGGGCACTTCTGAGTTGTGCGGAACCACTCGAAGCCGCCTTTGTCGCTATTGGGTAGTCATTCTAAACCCTGTTTATCATAGAATTTTTCGTTGTTTTCAACAAGAAAGAAATCCTTCAGAAGAGGCAGTTGTCGCTGAGGAATTAGTTGTATTTAAAGCCTATTTAGCACAGAAATTGTTAAATTGTTGGTTTCCCTATTTCACGCGCTATGCACCTACTTCAGCATGCGGCAGAACTAGTTCCTGAAACTGATCAGGAATGTTAGGAAAATTTTCGGGAGGTGATAAGAGCGTAGGTAGTTTGTGAAAAAAAGGGTGGGGTCTTCAGTAAGAGCAATCTGGAGTTCTGCACTGACTTTCACGTCTTGCCCTTTTCGGTGATGTACCCTCATTGTACGTGTGCCGGTCTGCAATTGTACATAAGCGCCAATGATCACGATGATCGCCACGTCGGTGCAGTTAAGGATCATTGTTCTTCAAAACTGGTGTCTATTGCACTCTGAAGATTGTATGCTAGCCAACTCAGAGCAAATCAGAGCGAAAATCGCAGAATGATATATCATTTTCTCTAGATTTCGAGAAATTAAAGGCAAATCACGATTATTCGCTAACAGATAGACAGATAATGGATTATGGGTTTGCATTAGGATCACAAGGTTCTGTGTAACTCGACAGTGAAGAAAAAGCAGAAAAAACGTGCCAACTGCTCTGGATAGAGCCCCGTCTCGATCCCAGTTTATACGTGCCAAATCCATTACCAACACTACACCCTCACGCACAGCTGATTCCCGATAAAATCCCTACGACCGTACATGTGACGATGGCTCTTTCATTTTCATGCGTTACTACTGTGCCATAGCGCCCCTCCCTTATAATTTTTTGCTGGTACAAGATTGTCATCGCGGACCACACACGCCATATTTTCAACTTCTATACCTGAACGCGGACGGCGCCTTCAAATAAAACCCATTGAATTTTGTAAATTCAACGTTATTCAACTCAGTGCAAACAAATATCACAGAATGATGTCTCATGCTCTTGAGATTAGTGCAGACGGACTGGCATTTCGACATGCATCCGCATCTTGGGAGCCTGCAAAGTCGTAACGTCAAACCTCGTACCGGGCAAAGGTTTGTAATGGAGGGGCGCTATAGCGCAATATAGGTTCAGTGACGCCTCCTTTTCTCCAGTGACTCCGCCTCCAGACTCCGCCTTCAAGGCCCGCCTTTCAGTGAAAAACGAAGCTGCAGGACGAAAAAGCATGAAAATCGTCGCTTGTACGGTCACAGAGTTCCTATCGGGGAATCAGCTGTGCAGATGAGGGTGTAGTATTGGAGGTGGAGCTTCTTGGGTACAAAAGGATCGAAAGGGGAGTTCTATCTAGGGCAGCTGGCATGTTTTTCTTCACTACTTGAATTACTCAGAACCTTTTCGTCTACATGCAAACCCCTAACACCTTATCTGTGATGGCGATTGCCTTCAATAATCACTTCATACTACAGAGGGAGTGAACATCAGACATCAAACCATTAAGCCGAGGGATATAACGTTAACCCCATATGTTCAATGTTTTGTGGAGGATCTTTCAAAAATATGAGGAGGCGGTCATGGATCATGCAGAAAAATTGTTATTCTCTATTGAAAATGAGGCGGAGATAGTGTAGTGGTATGTGGCCCGCTCACCTACACTCTCCATGAGACCAATCCCGGATCGGCTCCTTCTCACGCTGTCTATTCTACGGGGACGGCAAATTGGTGCCAGATTTATCGTGCATGAAAGAAGTTTGAGAGCGCTGATGTGCCCTTGCTGTCCTTGCTTAGATAAAAGTAATTCCTGACCAGTTCGGCGAGATTTTTTGAGAGTCTCCTTGAGTTTTAATATTCATGTCGCTGAACTTTGCAGCAGCTGTTATCTGAAGCAAGTTTTATTCAGTTTGTTCCAGTTTAATTCACTTAAAGGCAGTTGGCACGATGGTTTCCTACTTCGCCTAAAATGCTAGTAGGGAGCTATATAGTGGGGAAATGGCGAAAGAACGGAGTGAAACGGTCAAAATCCGCGAAGAAAAGCCTCCGTTCTCAGTGACTTGTAAATCGATTTCGGACGAGTTTCCCGTACGCATCTTGCCAATCACCGCTACCGAAGATACGGCTGCATATTTGTACCCATATATGCATGCAGATTACCGCCGCTTCATACCAATCCCTTTGCTTTATAATTTGCTCAATGACCTGAATACGAGCGTCAGAAACGGTCGTCCGTTTGTGGGCGGGCGGGCAAGGAAGGCGTTTGGGACGTAAAGTTGTTGCTCAATAGGGCGTTATAGAGGTACCCTCCTTGGAAGGCTTTCACGCAGCGCCTGTCCGAGGTCACGGAATTCTGTTAAGCCAGTTGCACAAATTGTACACCTGTATAGCGATTTATCGTGCCAACTGCCTTTAAATAATTCATGAATTAGAATGATTGAATTTGAGTTTGTTTTCTGCAGTGTTCTGCGAGTGACAGATTGGAAAAGATAGGAAGAAATTCATTGTCTGCCCGCTGAGTTTCGTAGTCTTTAGTTCATTGGAGACATTCATTCGACTTTCACGTCTAATTAGATGCCACTTGTCACTTAGGAATCCGCCACCCATTGCCATCGGTTTTTACTTCATTTCCATTTGCTCAGGAGGAACCTCCATACAGTGGGGTCAAGCCAGTGTCCGCTCTTGCATCCTTTCACTAAAGTAGTGTGACATGTTCTATGATGAGTCGCCAGCTGGGGACGTGCCCTACTACTCAGGAGCACTTCTGCGGTTAGGGAAATTGTCCTTGAAACCATGGCACTCCAACTTCCCTCCCTGGGATGGCAGAGCGACCACCGTTCCCATGCCATACCGTACTATCTCCGTGAATGTTTCGGAACTTCGTGTCATCTTTTCGAAATGTTTTTTCAAAAAATTCTGGGCACATTTTACCTCGAAAAACTACCTACGACCGTAGGGAGGGAGGGGGGGGAGTGTAACGTACGTGAAACGAGAAAAACCGTAACAAGTCGTACAAAAATTTCTTCTGGAAGCAAATGTGACTCTTTCCCTTCCTCCAGCCCCTAATACGACCCTCTCTGCAGACGATTCTCAACGTATGACGATTCTTGCTCTATTTTACTCCTACCAGCAGTAGCATGGACTCTGCGAAGTCGGAACAGTGTATAAGTGGCGTATATAATCTCCACTGCAGCGGACCCTCCCTCCCCCGGGGTACGTAGTGCCTTTTCGAATGTTTTCGCAGCTCGCATCGTCTCATAATGTGTCAGCTTTGTTTATTACTAATAGTGGCATAACGCTTCACTAACAACTAAGACCTCTGGGAAAATTCTATCCTGCCGTGAAAATATCCAAACGAAGCTAATCGTATATTGCAGCCATCTTTTAGCTGGTCGTTAAGCGTCGTTCGTTCGTTCCCTTCCCCGATCCATTTGTCGTTAATGAGCTCCATATAGCTTCATAGATAAATCACATGTTCATTCCGTGATGACCTCATCACTCGCATACTTATTCACTCACTTACTTTTATATTTTCATGGGCATTCAGCTGATAGGATTCTCAGTGTGGGCAACAACCCTTCCATATCGCGGTGGCTTGCACCTGATTGCAGTCTTTTCCAGTAACCACACCCTTTTCATGCTTCTCTCTCCAACCCTGTGCATTGATAGGAATTCTTTTATCACGACTTTCGAAGGCAAGTGACACGATACCTCTCGAAGACATGTAGGATTAATACGCCTAGCGGGACAGAATTTGGCTCCCCAGAGCAGGAACTGTGTAGCGCCTTCTCCACGAATGGCCCTTGTAGCGCCCTATCAGGCTGCTACACCGACTCGGATGCCTACCACGCCCGCACCCTCCCCCACCAATGTTTGACCGATGCTGATGGTCGTATCGCTTTATTTGCGAAGTACGACAGAACAAAGCTATTGATACGAAGCGGCTACTTTGCTGCATGAATATATGTATCTGTACATGTGTGCAGCCGTATCTACCGTAGCGGTTACTGGCACGATGCCAACGGGAAACTTGTCCGAAATTGCTTTCTCGGTCGTGTAGAAAAAAGGCTTTTTGAACATTTCACTTCGTTTTTTTCGCCACTTTCCCACTACATAGCACCCCTGTCACCATTTTAGAACGAGCACCAAACTATCGTGCCATGTGCCTTTAATGCTTGATTTTCTCTCCCTCTGTAGTACAAAATGTTGATCAGTGGAATTCCTCGGTACGTATCACGACTTTGCAGATTCCCAAGAAGCGGGTCCATGTCGAAATGTCAGTCCTATAAAGGCCTGCACCATTCTTGAGAACATGATACATCATTCTGGGATACTTGTTTTGCTGCGAGTATGATATCTGCAATATCTTGTAAGGTAAAGTACAGTGGAGAGTTGGTAATCTATTTGTTCTAGAATTATTAATAGAATTATAGAGTTCTACAATTATTAACTAGGTATTCTATTAATCTAGTTGTGCAATCTGCAAAACTCAATTGACATCAGTTTTGAGCTGCTTTTTTTTACAGCGAAGTGGCCACATCCTGAAATTAGCTGCCTAAATTAAGACCCACACCTACAATCAGAATACATGTCATAAGGTAGGGTGAGATAGCGGTTTCAGTGCCAACCTCCAAACCTGCCCCTTCTGTGAGATTTCGCCCCTTTCACAACCCACCTATGCTCTTATCACTTCCCGGAAATTTTTCCAACATTCCTGATCAGCATCAGGAAGTGGTTCTGCCATTTTGCCACTACAGGGGGGCCAAAAAAAGTCACTTCGACCGAGTCACATATCAGCAAAGTTTTCGCTGCCCAGACAGAGGACGTGGATACGAGTACCAGGGCGGAAGATACCCAAGATGTTCCTCTATAAGCAGGAGCTGGCTCTCGCCCATCACCTTCATGTAC
>MU949472.1:0-10065 GCA_036418165.1 Cooperia oncophora
TTAGATTCCTTTTTTCTCTCTGGACATGCGGGTGTCGTTGTCCTAGACGAATCCTCCACGGAGTTACCGATTCTGGAGGTGTGAAACTCAGCTGCCCTAGAGGAATCGGTCCGGGATCTAATCTTAGGACCACATACGTGATACTGTCCAACACACCCTTTCGAAGATATGGGCATGATTAACAAGCTAATTCAAACCCTCATTTTCAGCCTCAAACAAGTCGTGAGCTGCCAAACCAAACGTGGTGCTGTTCAGCTTGGGTGATTTAGTTCATAAGTTTTCCACCCGTCATGTCACTTTACACATCTCACCTTGGTGAAACCTTTGGGCGCTCATAATGTATGACGAAGCTCGTGCTATTGCATAGCTTCAAAAGAGCATAGATCCTCATGGAGGATCGACAATGATCGACGGTGTCCAGCGAATCGCCCCCGCCAAGCCGAGCTGCGCCCTAATGCTGATACTTGGATGATTCAGGAGAAAGCATTTGGTTAGAGGCTGCAAAATTAAGCCGAAGTTTGATTATTTAATGGCTATTTGTGTAGTAAGCAAAGTATCGTAGTAGAATCTTTTTCTCGACGTTTATAAATGAAGATAAGGTTTTGGGCACTAATCTTGTAGGAAGCGTTCGAAGGACTCCCGCAGCGAAAAAGGGATTACTTCACCCCATTCCATTACCATACTTTTGATTGGTTCATTCACACCCGACCTCCTTCCTCTCAAGCCCGATGAAAAGTCCACGTCTCTAGTACGGCTGTTTTTGCTTTTTAAGGAATCTCTTGAAATCTCTGGAGTCTTTGAAGTTCTTAAAGCAAGGTTTTGTTCCAATGAGTACAACTCGGCCATGGAAACTAGGTACAATAAAAGGATAAAGTCTTCACCGTTGATCAATCTCGTTGTGGGATGCGGCACCATTCAGCATCGTATTGGCTTGTTGAATGCTATGTAGATGGCTTATGCACCCTGTTACAATCGACTTGCGGGGCCCGATGTAAGCTCAGTGTTCTGGCTCCCCCAGACGAATCTATACCACTTAAGGTTCCGTAGGGTAGAAAGCGCTTAGTTGGCCTGCGCGGGGGTCGACCCGGGATTTCAACCCAGGTGCGCGAGTATTGAGCGCTCGTTGACGATTTCTACTTTTCTACCCCTGCTGATGCATTTTCAGCGCAGCCGCGCCTTGTAGTGTGTGGGGAGAACCTGTGTACTATCTTGGGTAAGTAATACCAACTAGTACACCGCATAGCATCCCTTGCTTTTCCCTTTAACACTACAGTGATCCAGATACCGTCATTTCCAGGAGATGACCAGCAAAATCTGTTCATACAGCAATAAGAGCTCCCTACGGAAATGACGTCGTAGCACCTGTCCACCTTCCTCCCAACCGACTGGCTAAACCTTTACCAAAAGCTGTCAAATCTTGACACTTCCAGTCTACCGCTCACAGGAGGCGATAACATTTAATGATGTTCACTTGAGCGGAAAGAGACGTAGGTTCAGAGAGTTGTAGTTTACATAAGTTGTTTACAAGTTTCCTGCTGCGAATTTGTAACAACGAAAAGCGAAGTTGTGCGGAAGACGAAGTTGTGTTGGAATTTCCGGTAGAACCCCCCGCTCAAATTCCCTGTCCAGCTAGGGACGGCATGGTCCAGACCGCCGAAAACAGCGGGTTGTGAGACCTGGGACCAGGGCAAATCATCGCGTTAATGAAAGCTCTTGCTATGTACCCAAATCAATCGGAAATTTCCTCGGGGCCAAAGACGACACCCTCTGCTGCGTTTTCCTGAACGGGTAATGGGCCCTTATTGGGACTGTCACAACGTTGGTCTGTTATCCCAAGAGCTGCTCTTCTATCATATAAAGGAGTCGCTCGTTCACAACGTATGGGGAAAAATGAGTTCCTCAGAGAGTCAAGTCAAGTCGTGGGTAGACCCACTCCCGCTCGGCCAATAATTTGAGCTTCCTATTGATTAAAATTTTTCAACCATGTGTTTGAATTCTGTCGAACATGTGGCAGTTGAGCGCACATTTATCCAACGTATGTAGAAATACACCCCCCCCCCACCCATTCGGCGTGCCGATCGTTGAGTCTGGAATGATATGGAATTTCAACTTCTTCGACTGGGTCTGAGGTGGAGGTGTAGTAGTGACAAGTGGTAAGCCTACCACGCGCGCAATCCGAGGTTCGAGTCCCTCTCCGCTCAGGCCAACCAAGCCTTTTATCGTCCGGGGACATCGGCTGGCCCCGCAAGTCATTGTATAGGCCACATCGCATTCAATAAGCCACTACGATTCTGAATGGAAGTAGAATGCGTGCCGCATCCCACAAAGGGATTGATCAACGGCGAAGACTTTATCCTTTTATCCTTTATTTCGAAAAATTAATTAAGTAAGTAAGCGGACAACTGTGTCCGCTGTCCCTATTCTTCACTATTCTAGAAAGGGCAGCCAATAAGGGAGAGACTATGCTAAGTCTGACTCCGCCCATGCGACCAGCGTGCAATGTGCGCTCAACTGAGTTGGGTCACTCCGATCCATCGGCGGATAATCAGCGGATTATCGTTGCAACAGTTATCGATTTCGAGCCTACAAAGCTAGAAATTCGCGAGCTCCTGTGAATACACAGAACAGAATCGAAAGCGACAGTGCTAATACCATACAGGTTCGTGGGAATCTCTAACATAATCGAAAGCGACAGTGCTAATACCATAGAGGTTCGTGGGAATCTCTACCATCGCCCTCACAGACCTGCATTGTCACAGCCCCTCGTCCGAGACCGCATCACTTCAGCGTGCTTAGCTGAAATCTTGCACAAAATACCGTGCAACTGGTTCTGAGTTAAAGTATTATGACATCACTCAGTTGTAGTATCACGAATGTAGCGTTCATTGGATTTGCACCGACTTTTTCCACTATCACCTGCCTTCTCGTTGACTAGAGAAAAGCCAGTTTGATTTGGCCTGGTGTCTTGAAGTCTATGCAGCTGAAACCAGTCTGGGCAGCTGATATTCTTTTCGAGAACCATTTGTCTGCAAAATCTGTGCAGCAGTTACAACGCTTTATGACGCCATAACGAAGTTTTTCTAAGATCTGTAGGTACTTGTTTTCCTCCGTATGGAAACTGCAATGAATATCAGATGCAAGGCTACAAATGAGCATTTTTATGAGGACACATGGTAGAAATGGGGTCACTTGTTCGAGGGCATACAAATCCGTTTGGATTCGAGGGGTATACAAGTCGTGCAAGACTCCTAATAGGGGATAGCAGCATTGATTAGAACACAGCTAACAACCGTGAACAGTTCACTTCTAACACCTACTCTGATGCCGGAGTGTCGGTCAAGAGATCCGAGTTAGGGCGTGTTCATACACGGCAGAGTATTGCCTATGTGAAATTTCGGATAAATGCGACCACCCCCCCCCCCACCTCACTACGTATTCTCCCAGAATTTTACCGTAAAGTGTGAAGAGGTCCTCTCCAAACAACTTCCCGAATTTGCTGTAAGAAATATTGTTCTGCAACTGGGGGGAGGGTGACAGGTGTATATACTGCACATCCCAGCGATGGAGTGGGCGTGGCTGCGTACCAGCAATATCCCTTCAGAAGCGCTGCTGTCGCCACGTTTATATGAAGTGCGCAGCCATGAATCCTCCACCTTTGGGACTGTAGCTCCCGTAAAACGGGGAAAATCTCACGAACTGGACAATTTGTTGCCCACTCTGACCAAAACACGTTTCTCTTAACTGGGAGTTTGCCAAAAACAAACGCTCAAAACCGAAAAATCAGCTGTTAAAAACATTTCTCGAGGGAAGCTACGACTTCCATACCCACGGGCTTGAACGACCCCTCCGTTATGGTTTTGATAAGAACACAGTTGAGTCACGGACTTGGAAATCCCATTACTGTGAAAGGGTTATCATCCTGTAGAGGCAGAGGTGCAGTGTAGTTCGCTGCGGATGATGGGGCGTGTCAGTGAGGCTGGATTTGGCGCACCGCCAGCCCATTATTCATCAGTTGTTGAATCGGGTGAGCGGCAACAATTAGCGGAAAACGACTGATACGAATGGGTGTGATACAAAAATGGGCGCAGTTCGGCGACGAGACGGGCATGCTGACTTTCGCTGCTTCACTACTTGCGATTATAAGTCTTACTCGTAATGCTTTCCGCAAAAGAAACACCATACCCTTGACACGCCCTGTCTCTAGACGCTGGACTTTATCATGAGACGTGGGGAGGGAGGTATGATTATTATTATTGCTTTACAGTTCTCATTTTCCAATTTTTTTTCCATTTTTCTTATTGAAGACCCGTGTTTCAGATGCTCGGCAATGCTGATGACGGCACTTCAGCAGCAGGACTTCGTCTACCGAAGCAAGGTACGAATTGCCATCAATGGTCTACACAGTTTGCTTACCAGAGTCAATGAAAACAATTCAGATGCTTTGCAAGTCCGTAAACAAATGTTTTCGCGGAAATTCTGGAAGAGATAAAAATAGATAGCCGTCATTGTTGCCTCTGTCGTCGACTTGAATGCAACTACCGTTACTAGCTAGCACTGGATATTGCATACCGGTTCATTCACTTAAGTGACCAATTGATTGTGTTCTGAGTGAATTCTTCATGCTATCGTCGGGAATAAACTATGTGGTGTTTGTTAAATACGTGTGTTTACCGTATTGGGCTCTGTAAAACTGAACCACATAGGAGAACATGAAAGATAGCCGGGCGCTGTTCGGCTTGGGAGGAGAATTTCGCACGTGCAGTATTTTCTTTCACTAGGTTATCCCATTGCGGAGGATTTTATCCGTATAAAGCGAAGAGAAAACCAGATAAAAAGCAATATTTTGGCTTTGAGTTAAGTAGATCCCTCCTTCACCAATGACCCGCTCCCAGTGCCCCGAAAGCCTTTGGACCTCTGGTACCTTCGTTTTTTCAACAAGTGCGAGTAAATTGCTGTTGATGCCAATTTCGGCGAATGACAAAACATTGTAGCGTTTGCCGTCGGAGAGTACCCTCGACTGACCAGAACAGTTGGAATCGAACGGCTTTATGTTGGGCGAATGGGGCGATTGAACCCAGGTCTCAGTATTGTTTGTGTCCCAGCACTGCCCTACAATACAGTTACTCGGGGTCTGGCACTATGACGAGCAACGGTGGCCTTCTTGTAGTTGTGTGGTATCATCCATTTGTCGATCTGATTGCCGAGGAACAGGCAATATACACCGACAGCGACGATTTTATTCTCTGTATAGAGCCGCCTGAAAGCCACAGTGTGGGAATCCTTCGATCATCCACTTGCGCCCACGTAACTCCTCATGGTAGAACTCGGGCGGCTTCTCATCTGCATTCATACAAAATTGACGATTGTGAGTTTTGGCTCGAGGTCCAAGACCACCCATATTTCATCTAGGGCCGGGGTGCGTTTTCACAGTCGTGAATGACATCTCATGCTGAGAACATTACTGCTAGAGGCACAGAATAGGTACTGCGTTCGTGCTTCTACAAGAAAATTAGGTACCCATGCGCACACCCTCTCCATCCTCAGTTTATCGGACATAACTCGGGCAGCAGTTGCAGCTGGGATGTCAGACTCGCGGGGAAGCTCGACAAAGGTCCAGGCTCTGGGATCAGATATTCAGCGCTTGACTTCATCCACCCTTTTTTCTTGTGCAGGATGAACATTATGGGACCATCCACGACAACAAATTTTTTCCTTTCTTCTCCTGAACCAAACCTTCCACCTTGTATTTCGAGAACACCATTACACACAACTACTGGTCCGGCGCATCAAATTTGAGCAGCGCACTTTCCTCTTATGACGCCTGGTTTGAAAATCCAGCGCTGATTTTCACCACTCGGGCTTCATTTCTTCTGCGGGTAGGTTAACCAAATTTCAGAACAAGCAGATAAATAGCTAAAGGTACTAACTCCAAATGGTATAGTAGCCCGCTGCTCTATCCCCTTTGCTTTTCTGCCATTCCTCTATATGTCTCGGCACTTTTGAATGGGATGACCTAATAAATAAAGTACGTGGCCACGCCTACCTCATCTTGAGGATTTGGATTGTATCTGCCCAAAACAGAATACAGGAATAGGGGTGTTTACAACGGGCATCCTTAGACAGATTGCTTGTTGAGCTCATAAGCAAATGTCAGTGCTATTTGTGAGAAGCAGCAGAGAAATGCTATTTGATGCAAAAGGTTGTATGTATACGTACCAGAGAATAAGATTTGGGAAATGTTACCATTTAGCAATGCTTAAATCGTGAGTGATTGCTCACCGTATGTTTACTAAAGGTACTACCTGACGCAGAATGCTATAGCGTATTTTCCAGGGATAGCAATTTTAACTCGGGAGAATCTCAGAACTCCAGAAGAGAAGAAAATCTTGACCTGATATCGTCTTGACAAAGCATTCAAATCGTAGACGCATTTCTGCGCTATATGTAGTCTCGTTTGCTGCGGATGATTGGGCGGTTCAGGGTGATAGATTCGGCGCGGCGCTACCCCGTCTCTTTCCTTTTTGCTCTGACAAGCCGGCACTACTTATACATCACGTTGAACGTGTCAATATTTTTCACCGAGTTCACTATCACTTACCCATTACCAGTAATTAGTAGAAGACGGGCTGGCCAGTTTGACAAACCAAGATTCACTCACATGCCCCATTATCCGCAGCAAAAAAAATGTATTTGACCGAGGCAGCAAATCTGTTCTACATGAACATTCGAGGAAGCTCGAATACAGCTAGGCGCTGGGTAGCCCAAGCCCCTTACTTATTACGAATTAGGACATGATGAGTCACGTGCAGTCCATATGTGAGGGCAACAAGTGGTTTAATGGAAAATAGCTGCGAGCACGGGCAGCTGATAGAGTAGGGGATCACCAGACGAAAAAGGATGGTAGGGCGCGGACGTGTAGCGAGATGCGCAGAGCCGGCAGGGAATATAAGTATATAAAGAAAGGCCCTTTTTGTCACTCATCACTATCTTTTGCCCTTTAGTGACCAAGAAAAATGTACCAATTCATGCCAGTGACGTCCCAGGACAAGACAATGAGGTATGCGACGTCAAGAACACGCTATCTATTTCTTTTTAATTCGTAACGTACTAAGCCACTCACCTGTATGCAACATCACCTACAAATTTTGTGCTGTTGTGAAGAGAAAACCGTTTGAGCTCAGCTAGACCCATCCTGACCGAGGCACTCTCGAGCAACTCTTAGGCCTGCTCCACTGTTGGCCAATCAGCGAATCATAAATTACGATTTTGAAACATTCGCACGCGCTTCCACCATACCATACACTGCACATCCCAACGATGACTGGGGATATGTAGCCGCGTACCCACTTGAACATGGCGTTCGATTATGTGTTCGTGGGATATTTTTGGTTTGAACAAGGATTGTCCTTCTGTACTGAGCTGAATTTCATAATGCGATTGCCTTATAGCGCCCTATCAAGCCTCCAACCCCCACAAATCCTTCCCGCAGCTCATCGTGGCTGTTACGGGGTCAAAAGTTGAACGGTTTTGGATACTGTTCCAAAAACTTACCAATGCGGAAGGAGTTGCCACGTCAGGCCCTGGGCAGCTTACGCGTGGTTTAATCTGTTCCACTCGTCGCTCGATAAACTGCAGTTACAAACTATGGGCCTCATTGACCCTGAAGCTGACGGAACCACCGACAGGCGAACCAACGTCGGCTGGCGCAGCGCCTCGCGACGAGGCTGCTAGAATCACAGGGCCAACGGAGATTTGAGTCGCCCAGGACTAGGATGACGATCTGTACTTTCAACGCACGGACGCTTGCATCGGAAGCTCACATCGAAGATCTGATGTTGCAAGCCAGGAAGATCAAGTACGACGTCATCGGACTGACCGAGACGAGGAGGCATCGCCCGCTACACGCCGTATACGAGACTGGAGAAGAACTGTTCCTCGGAACATGCGACAGCAGAGGCGTTGGCGGTGTGGGCGTCCTCGTCAACACGCACTTGGCCATGAACATCGATTCGTACGAAAGTCTGACGACCCGAATCGGACGTTTGCGATTGAGAAGATGTGGTTCAACTCCAGCTTTGACAATCTTCGTCGCCTACGCACCAACATCAAGCTACGACGAGGATGAGCTCGAAGCGTTTTATATGGAATTGGAGAAGTTCTACAAGGAAGATCATACCTTCTTCAAGGTCATCGTCGGTGATTTCAACGCTAAGATCGGACCAAGAAGAACGGCTGAAGAACTTCACATCGGAACTCACCAGAACGAACGGAGTGGAATGAGCAGGGTGAAAGGCTGTCTGAGTTTATCATGTCGACCCACACCATCCATGGTAACTCGCAGTTCCAGAAGCCCTACTCTCTACGCTGAACATGGGAGTCTCCTGCGCATGGACAAATCCATACGCAGATCGACCACTCATCTGCAATCGGAAGGTGTTGCGTGACGATCGTCAACTTGGGTTCGCGTCAAGGTTCTACACGGGATCGCGGACCATCCTCGTCTCCTTCGCGCAAGATTCCGCTTTTCGATGCGAGGAGAGAGAGCCGCAAAGTTCAAGAAGCGAAGCCCCAAGACCACCATCAACTGGGATCACTTCACTTCTCTCGCTGGGCTCTGGGAGGATTCTGTCATCGACAACATCGACGAGGAATACGAACGGCTTGTTGCACATCTTCACGACTGCGCCAAGAAGTCAGAGGGTTCCAAGATTACCAAGAAGCGTCTATCTCTGGAAACTCTCGAGCTGATTCGCCAACGTGGAGCCGCACGAGCCGCAGGCAATTACCAGCTGACGTCTGAGCTTGCGAAGCTATGCAGAGAAGCGATAAAGGAAGACCTCAAGGAGAGAAGAGCAGCCAGTACTGGTAGAAGCCGCAGAGCGCTGGGAACGGCGTACGCAACGCCCCGCTCGCGGACTTCTCCAACTCGTCAAGATAAGATGCACCGCCCTCCGAGTCCGGATTGGAACTATCACCGCATCCAGCAATTAGTCCGGCAATGGAGAAGGTCATCCACGACTTCTACTCGGATCTCTTTGACAGCCACGTCCACCTGCAACCATACCGCTTGGAGCAGGATGGATATGTCGTTCCTGCAGTTCTCTCTTCCGAAGTCCGACACGCCATCTCGTCGGTGAAGAATCGTACGGCACCCGGTCCCGACAGGATCAGACCCGAACATCTGAAGAAAATAAATTACCGCCAGTTCTCATCAACCGCCGTCTGGCTCCGACTCTTCACGCGCTACCTGTCGGAATGCAAGGTACCCACCTCGTGGAAAACCAGCAAGACTGTGTTGCTGTACAAGAAGGGAGATCTGTACGACATTGGCAATTTCTCCAATCTGCCCTGCTTGTCTTGTCTACAAAACTTTCACACGAGTCATCCTGCAAATAGGATTGCAGCTCGCCACAGCCATGCGAGCAAGCAGGGTTTCGAAGAGGATTCAGCACGATCGATCACATCCACACGGTAACGAAGCTCATTGAAGTATCGCGAGAGTACAAGATGCCGTTATGTCTCACGTTTATCGACTTGAAGAAAGCCTTCGACTCCGTTGAGACAGAAGCGGTTATCGAAGCCCTGGGCAACCAGGGTATTCCTACTCAGTACATCAGGATTCTTCGTGAGCTCTACAGCAACTTCACGACCAAGATTTCACCATTCTACAAGGAGATCATCATTGATGTGAAGAGAGGGGTCCGACAGGGCGACACCATCTCGCCCAAGCTCTTCAGCGCCTCTCTCGAGAACGTCATGCGTCAACTGGAATGGGAAGACATGGGAGTGAAGATCGACGGTCGGCAACTACACCATCTCCGCTTTGCTGACGACATCGTTTTGATAACACCAAACATCGAGCAAGCGGAACGAATGCTGGCTGAATTCGACTGCGCGTGTGGAAGAATCGGTCTACGGCTGAACCTAACGAAGACGATGTTTATGAGAAACGGATTGGTATCTGATGCCCCATTCACGCTCAACGGAACGACCATCTCTGAATGCTCTAGCTATGTGTACCTAGGTCGTGAAATCAATATGATGAATGACCTAGCTCCAGAGCTG
>MU949476.1:0-10793 GCA_036418165.1 Cooperia oncophora
CACCATCAGAGAGTGCACCCCTTTCGTCACCCGGACGAGATAAATTGGCCTCAGACGCGTGACCTTCGTGGGCTTTGATGTCTTCAGTCTGCAAGGCAACCACTATAGGATTTCATATGCTTGTTGCAGAGAATCTTGGGTTGTTGACTTTTTTTTGCGAGCTCACGGGTTGTTCTGTTCTCCCTGGAGACGTCCTTTGAAAACAAGCAAGCAAAAGCTGTCCATTTCGTACGGCAACATGCGGTTTGGCGCTGCTTGAATTCTGGAACGAATGCACTGTGGTGCAAAAGCTCTTCGTGCGTAGTTCACCGTAGTACTAATTTCTTTTCCACAGTTTTCAAAAATTACTGTCTTTTTCAGTCATTGTTTTTTTTTCTAGTATTGGGTGGCATTTAACTCTTATGTTACCGAATGTGTCTAGTTGTCAGCAAGTGCTGAGAACTCGTACAATGAGGCCATGTAAGTACCAAGGAGGGATATTATGACCCCAAGGGTTTTTTGCTTTCCCTACCGTTCACTCACTTATTGGCGACCGGTGCATAACTGAACACCAACTACTCGTGATTCTTGATCAGGGGAACTCCCTCCAAACTTGGACCACGTTTAAGCTCTTGAAGAAGACGATAATGTCGTATTGTTAGGCCGCTAAATTATTTGCACAATTCCCTGTAAACTTCTAACTGAATGAGTTTATTGTCCTTCTTATTTCCATCACCATCGTTTTGCCTGCTATTTTCGATGTGGAAATAAGTTTCAATAGTTCAATGCTGCGTAGAAAACTTGATTTCGCAGTAACTACTTACAATATTCATTGTATTGTATGCTTGTATATCTTCAAATTGTTTCCATCCGAAATATAAAGGCACTGTCATGGCTCAACAGGCACTGTCACTACGAAATACGCTTGTCGGTGCGACGCTTCTCTCCCTGGTGAGTGGGATTTAGGACTTTATATAACATTTTCACTTTAAATTCACCCCTTTTCAAACCAAATTCACCCGTTTTCAAACCAAATTCACCCTTTTCAAACCAAATTCACCCACCTTCCAAATCGAATTCACCCACCTCCGATCGAATTTATTCACAGACACACTTATAAGGTGCGCAATTAATCAACCAAATACGGGCCGGACACTACTGCGGGCCCCGTTCTCGGCCACGCCATACTGGCTTTTTACCTGAATTTGAATATTTTTCCAAAATTTTGCATTTTCGGACTGCTAACGTGAAGCCCTGGCCCTGTCTGTGAAAGGCTCCGCCTTTGGAGAAGCCCCGCCCACTTTTCAAAAATGGCGCAAATCGACAGTATAGTGTCTTGGCTTTCATGCTTTTTCTCGTTCGTCACTCGGAACAAGAAAATCAGGCAAAGTTTGTTCCGAATGACCAGCATGAAAGCCACGACCCTAAACTCCGTTTTACACATTTTTTCCAAAAGTAAGGCGGGATCTCGCAAAGGTGGCGAGGCTCTCCCATGGTGGGCGTGGCTCCACGTTGGCAGTCAAAAATGCAAAAATTTTTTAGAATTCCGCAAAAAGCAGGGGCGGGGCCCGCAGTAGTGTCTGGCGTGATTTGGTTGATGAATTGCGCAGCCTAATAAGTGTGGTGAATTCGATTCGGAAAGGTGGGTGAATTTGGTTTGAAAAGGGGTGAATTCAAAGTGAAAATGGTATATATTACCAGTTTCACTTCGGTCTTACGTCTCTTCAAACCAAATTCAGCGGTTTCTCAGAACCAAAACCCACCTACTTTCCGCAAATGATTTACAAGGTTTAAATCAACCACACTGCACGCGACTCTGCTGCAAGCCTGCCCCAACAGCCATGCCCATTTCCTAGCGCGTTTATGATCCTCAGGTTTTATTTTATAACTTCGACTTCTGTCTTTTTGTTAGTTAATAATCCAACTAATTGGAGAGTTTTCCCATCGCTGAATTTTTATTCATTTTCTAAAGTCGTCTCCACATGCCACTTATAGGAACCGATATAAACTCAAAGAGGCGGCATTCATAAGTGGCACATGCGCGACTCTTACCGCGCCCCACGTCTGCGGGCTTTATAAAGAATTTTGAACGGCTTTCTCGCAAAATTTTCGGCCTTTTTAGACTGTAAAAAGGTACTCTGTCTAGCTATGTACAAGCTGCGGCTCACATCGCACCAGTCCCATTATCTCAGAAGCGCACGTAGAGGTAGACCTTAAAGTGGGTGGTCTCGCTGGTCGCTCAGAACAGAAAACCAGGCAGTTTGTTCCGTATGACAAGCAAAAGGGGCGGAATTACTGCGAAAAGGGGCGGAGCTGCTCATAGCGATGCTGTACAACCTCAAAATATGAAAAATTCAAAGAAGAAAATCTCTGAAAAAGAACCAGAACACAAAAAAAAGGGCCGGGGTCGCCGCCAAGAGAGGACCTGCCAGTGCAAAAAAACCATATAAATGCGTGTGCTACAAGTTATACGTGAGTGAAGAGTGGATGTGAAACCAAGGGCGTGTAAAAGAATTTATAAAAATAACAATAACTCCCTACAAAAATGAGCGGAATAGCCGTCGGAGTCGCATGTCGATGTAGTGCTGTTTAGTCTATGTGCGAAATAACAAAAATGCGAAAAAGTCACGGAATCAGAAGTTATGAAATAATCTTTCACTCAAGTACTGCAATGCGCTGAATGGGTCACGGTTTGTCTGAACGGATGTTGGCAGGTATCGGGAGACATTCATTTCATATCTGAAGGTCCAGCAAGGGGCGTGTTGGCGCTGGGAGCGCGAGGGTTCCAGGGAAACAGTCCCTGGAACACAGAGATGTCAAGATCATAGCAGGACAGTCGAGTCATGGAAATAAGGCTTTGTGGCCGAAACTCTCCCTTTTTTCGCGCTACCTAAGCCGGTGTGGAGTTTCATGCTTGAATTGTCTGAAAAGTTGTGAATTTGGTTGAAAAGTCGCTAAATTCAAAATGAAAATGGTATAAGTGAGAAAACGGTAAAAGTTGGATGAAATAATCTACGGGCAACTTTCTTCAGGTGCTCCTGTCAACATGTGAACGAGACTGTAAGTAACCAAAACAATTTTCCACGTTTTGAAAACCTATACATGAATTAGAAATAAATTTACGCATGTGTTCGGGCCCAAATGGCATGTCCATGAAGTCAGGCAAGCGCTTTCTCGATAAATCACAATGAGTATAGGTTCGTTTTCCTCACGGAATGTGCAGTTAGAAGTGTGTACAAAGGATCGCGATATTAGAACTCATCTAGATCACTCGTTGCCCAAGGAAAAGCCAAGAATAAATCCTCTGGTTATGCTCCGATGGCAGCTAGGATGCTAAAGATGGTATGTGTAAGATGCTACAGTTTTTCCTACTCATTTTTTTTTTCCTACTTCATTTCAGTCATAGCATAATGTGTTTGTGAGACGCCCAGTATTGGTATCTTTCTGCTTTTGTGCGGAGCTATTTCTTGGTTTGATGATTTTGACGCAGATGGTCTTCTTCAGAGGCCTAAAACTCTACAACGTCGCAAGGAAAGAGCACTACTTAGCGTAAAACCCGATCACTCTGGCAGTTCCGATCCTTTGGGTGCATGTTTCGTATTGCACAGGACTCTATGCCGAGTTCCGATCACGTCATCGTAAGAGAGTGGACTGGGCGCTTGTCTTGGCTGTGGCCATTTTCTTGAACCCCAAACACTTCCAGGCCTTTAAAGGCAGTTGGCACGATGTTTTGCTGCTTAGCCTAAAATGCTAGTAGGGCGCTGTATAGTGGGAAATGGCGAAAGAACGGAGTGAAACGGTCAAAATCCTGCGAAGAAAAAGCCTCCGTTCTCAGTGACTTGTAAATCGATTTCGGACGAGTTTCCCGTAGGCATCTTGCCAATCACCGCTACCGAAGATACGGCTGCATATGTGTACCCATATATGCATGCAGCATCACCGCCGCTTCATACCAATCCCTTTGCTTCATAATTTGCTCAGCAAATGAATGAATACGAGCGTCAGGAACGGTCGTCCATTTGTGGGCGGGCGTGGCGGGCGTTTGGGACGTAAAGTTGTGGCTTGATAGGGCCCTTATAAGGGCACCTTCCTCGGGGAAACCGCTATGCAGCGCCTGCCCAGGGTCGCGGAATTCTATCCTGCCAGGAGTATTGACTAGTCGTCTTGTGGGATTTATCGTGCCAACTGCCTTCAAAAAGGCGGTTGCCTCGAAAATTGCGGCCAAAATTCCTCGGTTCAGCGAAGTGCGATACTGTAAGGGCACGGGTGCTGAATATCTGATGAAAGTAATCGGTTTTATTCACTAGATACGGAAAGAGACGACATTCAGTTCATATCTGAGGTCAGCAAGGGGTGTGGCTGCGGGAGCGGCGACGGTTCCAGGGAAGACAGTCCGAGATGTGCGTTTATACAGGTCAGTCGACATGGAAATAAGCCTCTGTAGCTGGAACTCCCCTTTTAACCTGCCTATATGGACAATACATAAGTCATGAATTTATGGAATTGATGATACATGCACTTTGTTGTGTACTCCCTTCGAGGAAATTTTGATTTTGGTATACTAACTTTTACAGACTTACGATTGCGTCATTGAACAAAACGTGATGAAATGGTTGAAACATTGTGAATACAAGCACAATTCGCATGTGGCTCGGAACAATCGGGGACAGAACATGTGGAAGTCAGCTATGCCTGACATGAACAAGACCATTGCCGCGACATGGGTAAGAAAGAAAAAAGCATCATAGCTGCATTTTATCAAAAATGAAGGGCCATTTATTCCAGAGTGTTGATACGTGGTTCAGGGAATTGGAAAATATTGGTGCGCCCGACGATAATTTGTTCACTATGGACGTTGCCGATAGTGGCTTATTCCATTACACGCAGGTGATGAGGATTTATTGAAGACAAAACAGAAGAAGCTTTGAAGACAAATTGTGCACTCACCTCCGAGGACAGTCCTTGTTATGTTTAAAGGCAGTGCCCCAACGTTCAATTTGCTAAGTTATGGAGCTTCAGACAATGAAAACGACTCAGACAATGACAACAAGGTAGCAAGTAGTTCATTAGTGAAGAAAAATGCAAAAAAAAATCATCGGATATGCCCTATATAGGACCCCACGCCGAGCTGAGGTTGTACGTGCTTAAGGCGAAGAGAAGGCGCGGCCGCACGAGTTCTCACTTGTTGGTATCAGCTGTTTTCCCTTATCACCTCACTCTCACCATTCGAAGTGGAGAGAGTTAGTAGCAGAACAACCGCACCATCAGGCAACCATTAGAAATGAAGTTGGGCGTAGTGGTCGCCAGGTGGGCGGGGTGGCCGACTCTTCACGAGCGGGCGCCGCTATTCTCTCGCATTTTTGAGTTGCGAAACTAGTACGTCCACCATCCTCATAGGGTGAGCTACGATATCCAAAGAGGGCGTGGAAACAACAAATGAACGCGGGCGCTGCCTTCAAGATGCATGGTTCCGCTGATGCAGCATAAGGCCACTTTCCCGCTCAAAGTGCACGGAGACGGGCTGCAGGAAAGTGTTACCTGGATACAGTCTCCAAGCCGCCCGCGCCATCTTCGATGTACAACATTTGCGTCTGCACCAAAAGGCCAGCTGGTGTGTGGCTGGCCGCGGCAAAGCCCAGAAACAGCTTACGGATGCCACCCCCACCCCTTCTCCTGCATCTGGCTCTCCTGTACCTTTGAGCGAAGGAAGTGAGCTGCAGCTGTGAACATGTTCACCTCGCACATGACAAGGACTATGATTCACAGAAGTGTGTGGATAGTTTGCCTTTAGGAAATGCTGAGGAATAAAAGTCATTTCAGTTAGTCTGGCAGTCGAGTGAGAGGATGGAATGGTGTGATGAAATGACATTTGTGGGATGCGAATACGATCCTGTGTAGGCGTATATTCATAGAACTGTAGTATACCGCTCGGCATAATTATAACCGAACTTCAGAGGAAACATCCTTGGATCTCCGATTTACGATGTTGGAGATTCGTGCTCGACCCATGATGACTGCCAGTGTTCCGGGTGCACTTGTAGCAAGGAGGAGGCACTCTGCACAACGCCGATGACAAAGAATAAATGAGTTCTCGCGTTAATGAAGTACCAAAGGTGAAGGAACAGAAAGCGTGGACATGAGATGACAGAGAGCGCCTCTCTGTGCTGATGGTTCATTTAAGAAAATTTCGATTGCTGTCTAGTGTAGTTCGCTGCGGACTGTTGGGCGTGTCAGACGGGGTGAGTTTGGCGCGGTGCCAAACCCGTCCTACCAGTTGTTGAAGCGAGCAAATGATATGACTGTATCATATCGTTCGTATTACTCGTTTTCTACCACTTTTTGTCGCATGCGCGCTTCAACAAGAAGGCAGAGAACGGCTTTGACGGGTGACAACTGCGTTTATACTTTGCGCAGTGTAGCGTAGCGCTTCCAGCGTACGCCAGCGGCAGTGCCGGGGAGAGGATGGATATCGATCTAGCGTTCCCAGCGTCACCAGCGTAACGCTAGCGTTACGCCAGCGTTTTGCTGGCGTTTGCAGCGGCAGGGGAGTAGAAACTATGTGGCCGTAAGAGACACGCAATTGATGTGTATTGTAGAGACTATGGGGCCGTGAGAGACGCGCAATCGATGTGTTTTGTACCCTCCAGCTCTCCCATAGTCTCTACTCCCCTGCCGCTGCAAACGCTAGCAAAACGCTGGTGAAACGCTGGAGAAACGCTGGCGTGACGCTGGGAACGCTAGATCGATATGCATCCTCTCCCCGGCACTGCCGCTGGCGTACGCTGGAAGCGCTACGCTACGCTGCCGCAAAGTATAAACGCAGCCTTACACGCCCAACCGTCCAGCGAAACAGAGTGTATATGTTTATTGCTTGAGTTTAAGGAAATCGATAAAAGTGGTCGTAGTGATTTGAGAAAATAGACGACAAATTGACCGTGTGGCAAGTAAGCGATTTTATCCTTAACGATCCCCTAACTCCAGATAGGCTATTTGGATTTTCCCAAGCATAGTTTTGTTCAGAAGTTCTTCTCTCACGAATGTCATATATTCAATAAACGTGCTTTTAGAGTGTCTAGTGAAACATCGTGAACTATCGTGCTCCAGGGCAGCGGCTGAAAGCGCTCTGAACGTTCGCGCGCATCATTTGAATGTGCGTGAATGTTAAAAATTCAAGCATATCGTTTAATATCGTGTCATTCTGGAGGTAGGGTCATATTTGGTAGGATTTTTACAAAAGGCGATGGCGTGCTCTGAACTCAACAGTGTTGAATAAAAAAGCTACCTTGCGGCTGGCTCATCAGTCTAACGATAGGTTGTCTTGTTCCAGAAAAGAGCATTACGCTTTGGATTCATCGGAGGCCCAGGAGACTTTTTCCGGTAGTGGTTTTACCTCTTTCACGCGCGCGTTAGCTACTCCCTCCTCCTTGTTGACGATCAAGCGAAGCCACCACATAAGCGTTATTTGTGATAGTTGATTGGGAGGACACTCCAAAAGGCGCACCTCCTAGGTGAAACCACAATGGAGGGCGTCGTAAATAGGTTTGTACTTGGGAGGAAGGGGGTCATATGTAGCCTCACTAAAATTTATATTGCTGATTTTTCACTATTCAAGCGAGCTATGTAATTGTACTCCTCTCGAAGTATCGGGAAAATCTGGTGATGGGATTTTAGCCCGAATTTCATCAATATGGTAGTTGTGGTTAGGTTGCGAAAGGTGATCGTAGCGAGTGGAAAATTTCGGGGGGAGGGGTCGTACTCATCAGAAATTTTCCGCAACGCGATAATGTGTCCTGCTCTCTCCCCATCCGTTCGACGACGACTTTCGATACAAAATGAGAAAAGTTTTGAAATTGGTAAAGTGAAGGAGTTTGGTAAGACAGTAGGCAGGATGGAAAGTGTTTCCTAGAAGTGGAGGAACTTTCGTAGGAGTCGTGCTGACACCTATCAAAATGGTAATCTACACTCCCCATTTTCCCCCCGCACTCCATTTTGTCATGGAAGCTTCTCCAGTTCTGCAGGATTTTTTATTTTCATTTCTTTCACATCACTATGACATCACTATGAGAACATTCCTTCACATCCTATGACTAATTGCCTTCTCGATCCTTCGCTTTCTATTCGGTTTTATTTTCGTCCATATAAATAAGTTCATCAATCTTGGTAAAGCTTGAGTCAAGTCATTCATCGAATTTAGAAAAATTGTGCATTTCAAATTGTCAGTGAGCACTCTGCTGTCATTTCTGGGCATCACCCACACATGCCCCTTCCTTCGCAAATATTTTCCAAAAAAAAAACACCCATAGCAGCACCATCAACACTCCCTAACATCCAATTCCCAAAACGAAACTATAGTACAAGTGGAAAAGAAAACTTGGAAGGACGCGTGGGAAAAGCTATTCAGGAAAACAGTCATTTGACTGAATCGTGCAGAGAAGTGGAAAGTATCACGGTACGGCACCCGCTACCACGTTGACACTGAATCCCTTTCAAAGTTCATATGGCTCTGGGAGGAACAGAACTGTATCATGGAGAAACTAGGAAGAAAAGCAAAAGAACACCTAATCAGACCTCGTCCTTCCCGTTCGATAAACCGAGTGAGATTCACTCATGACTGCTGACCATGTTGCCATGTTCGCCGACGCACATCGCAGTGCTGTGATGACTGGCGATGCGAATTCCACTGCATAAAGAAGGATCAAAAAGATAAAGTCCGCTTTTGGTGAGACTTTTTAGAGCGCAGTGTGCGCTCCTATTACCATTTAGGATCATGACGGCGTAGACCATCCACTTCACAACCCACTGTCCTATTTTCCAGGCAAACCCGCAACCAAGTAGTCTACCCCGAAGCGCTGGAAAGCTTGAATGGCTCAGTAGGAGCTGTTCCAGCACCATGTGGTAACTGGCACCACCTGTACACCATGCATGCCTAATACATCACCTAATTCGTATCGCATGTATGTAGTTGCACTTGTATGTTGAGCATTCTCGGCCAGGGAGGTATTTAGCGTAGTTCCATACGACGTCGCGAACCATGCAGAGAGACATTTCCGTGAAATTATCAAGAAAGTTGACAGGTTCTACCACGGTGGCTAGACGAGCTTGCTCCACCTTCACAAGAGTCTACAGGTCTCATCAGAGTGAGACTTGTAGACCGAAGATAGTGAAGCTTTGACAGTGCAAAATGCCTCTCCCCCCCCACCTTCCGCTTCCCTTCGCCAAACCACCACATTCTTGTAATGTACGTATATGTACGTTGAAATGTATATTGTCTGTCGCCGAAGAACCAATGCAAAGGAGTAGCAGGCACTTATACTTGTTACCTGATGGTTGCCTTTGTATGTAGGGATATGTAGGTAGAGTATGAACAAGTATTGTACCTATATGGGTCCCCTCCAGCCTTCGTAGCTTGTCCTTAAGAACTGACTTGCAAGGGTTGATTGAACTCGAAAAGGTGTTTTTATAGCTGCATTGGTTCACAGGCCTGACTGCTCGAAACACGATGTTCTCTGTGTGAGTCGGATCTACGTGGTGGTGCCGGTGATGTAAGTACAGTTGTACTGCACTCGGATTTCTAAGTTCTGACTTTGGCAAGTACTGGTGCAGTGGAAAACGGGCTGGCACACCGACATCGACCTCGTGACATGGCTCAGCATCGGCAGCGACCGAGAGTTTGTCTATCTATTGAGAAGGGGGGGGGGGGAAGAATGACGGTTCGCCGCTGAAATTACTGAAAACAGATTCTTTGAAGTTGTTTTGACATGATGACTGTTTTAAGCCGCAATTCGCGTTCCGAAAGTTACCACAAGAATACAAAGATTGTGGGCAAAAGTCGTGCCCCAGGCGGGAGTCGAACCCGCACCTCACGAGTGCGCTATCCGTTACGCCACCAGGGCCGCTTTTACCCTCTCAGCTTAACGGCTTTTATGCCGTAGCCTTACAGCACTCACACGTTTAACATGGTGAGTCCCGTAATTCAGCATTCTTGTGATAAGATTAAAGGTCATCTGGAGAATTCCCGCGGTGAAATTTGAGCTTCTGAGAGAATGGGAGTGATACTGATCGGGCTGTCGCCCACCCTGAATTCGCCGGGAGCAGCTTAAACTGACTGTTCTCTGTATGCGTTGATTGAAGTTCCCTGAAGTTGTTGCACAGCGACCGGTAACTTTTTAGAGGTAAACTTTTTAGAGGTAGAGGGCGTTTTAGAGGTTTCGCCCTTGTATAGAGTAGTAGTACCTGCATGGCGCAGCTAAGGCTCTTCATTTCCGAAAAAAATTTCACAGCAAAAGTTCCCCGGATAAAAACGGTTGTGGTATGAGCTGGTGCTCCGGAATGCGCTCCTAAACCGGTCACAGTGCCGTTGTCAGAGGATAAATCGCATCGGGAAAAGAAGTGTGAAGAGAGATCGACCATCATGTCCTCTAGCCTAATCACATTGCTCACTACGCACTTCATTTCGCTTTCACATATGATAGTCCCGGCGCAGTTTGACGACGGGGGGGCATTTTGCACTTTCGCTACTTCCCATCGACGTGTCGACCTATCTAGGCAGCCTCTTCTCGAGTTGACAGGTTTACCATGATGGCTTGACGAGCTTGCTCCAGCTTCACAAGAGTTCACAGGTTTCGCCAGAGTGAGACTTGTAAACCGGAACTAGGGAAGCAATGATAGTACAAAATGCCCCCTCCCCCCTCCGTCGTCAAAGTGCGCCTAGAGCCCTACATAATGGGAATTCCTCCATAACGGAAGAATGCCACCAACCAGAACACTCATCATTTAAGCTCTTAATGACCAGGGCACGCCATTGCTTTGTGATC
>MU949479.1:0-24624 GCA_036418165.1 Cooperia oncophora
ACAGCAACCTCGCTCTTTAACACGAAGGAGGTGAAAAAAGTAGTAGTAAAGGCAATCCGCAATCCCTATCGTCACTGCTTGTCACGCATCCCCAGTACTGTCACATCATATCAGCAGTAGAAGACCATTCAGCTCATCTCATGTCAGCGTCGGGTTTGAATCGCTAAGTTTGTTTTGAGCCGTGGTGCCTCTCATTGTGAAGCTAGCACAACGTGTCACCAAAGCGGAAATGATATAGTTGCCGGCCTTCGATCTTCACTCCCATGTCTTCCCATTCCAGTTGACGCATGACGTTCTCGAGAGAGGCGCTGAAGAGCTTGGGCGAGATGGTGTCGCCCTGTCGGACCCCTCTCTTCACACCGAAGATAATCTTCTTGTATATAGAATGGTGGGATCCTGGGTGTGAAATTGCTGTAGAGCCAATGATGTGGGAACACCTTGGTCGCCGAAGGCTTCGATAGCCTCTACTACGGAAGAAGGCCTTCATGAAGTCGATCAACGTGAGAAATAACAGCATCTTGTGCTCTCGCGATACTTCGATGAGCTTGGTTACCAAAACAATTAAGTAATTATGCAGAAAACAGTAACAGTTGGCCGGTAAGGGAGACGAATGGAGACGTTGCCCCTTGAGAATTTCGATGGCCTATGAGACGACAGGTGGTACAGATGCCAGGTGATAACTTCCCCTCGACTTACAACTCGCAAAAATATTATTCCGGTGGTGATCCTGAATAAATTCCCGTAGAGCTACGCCAACCAAAAGGATGTTTTTGTGCTCTTCCAATCTCTACGTTACTTTCAAAGCCATTGTGGCAATTGTTGTTATGCCGTATATCACGTCACTACTGCTGATCTCACAAGTTACCTCATTAGAACCCACATCGCGGATTGTTCTTATTGAAATCATAAGCGAATTAAAGCTCAGATTCCAGTGCGATACTCTCATGCCCAAATTCAGACTAATGAACGTCGTATTCCCACGCCTCACATTTCACACACCGTAGAACTAAACTCATGAATGGACCCGTTCGCTGTCCGGCCATTCCTCATTTTCCTTCTTTTTATTTCGTTTCCTTGCCACAATTCCTGATTCCGGTATCTACAGCTCACTAGCAACTACTCGTAAGATAACTCGCCTAGTGCAAATCCATTTTTTGATTGCTACGCGCGAATGCCAGCTATCTCGTTCCAGCCAATCTCTGTAGGAGCAGCTGGGAGCGCCCACAGAAGGGAGGCCTCGATCTGCGATCTGTTGCCTTTTTGGGAGGGGATAAGGGCTGCCGTCGATCAGCCCGTTTCCAGGATGTGGCACACATCATATTTGAATTCAGAATACTGACGGCCTTGAAGTACCCTCCACAGAGCGGATTTAGTGGGACATCCACTCTAGGAGGCACACTGATCCAGGGTGAAATCCTTAAATGGCTCCCGCCCGCACCGACCAAACTTTCCATTGGTCCCTCTCTCTTGGCTCTAGATCAGAGAAGTGGCTCATTAACCGTGAACACTTAATCCTTTATCCTTTTATCTTTTTGTGTCACTCTATAAAAAGCGTCTTTGTTGCTCAATCGTGATGTTAAGGAGATTTTACATCAATGGCTGACACTGAGGTATTCAAGGAACAGCTAGCAGTAACCATCGTCGAAACAGTTCTGATCGGCGCGGTTGGTGCACATGTTATATTGTTTCAATGAACGTTTGGGTAGTGTGGACGCCAAAAGTGAAGTAGCAGTTGGGCTGAGAAGGCAACCAGACAGCGTTTCCCGTGAAAAAGTGTAGCAGAATGATAAATGAATAAAGCGTTTACAGTCTTTAGTCCTGTAAATGGAAGGGCGTTACTTGGAGAGTACCCGGGCACCCGTTTTCCACCAACTGTTGCGAGCTCAAACCATCGATTGGTAGAAAAGGCAGCCATGATTGCGCTCAAATGAACGCCCCACCATGCCTTTTCATATGAGCGAGTCATGGCTGAATCCATGATCAACCACTGCGAAGTACTCCAGGAGACCCTACCTGATATCCCAATGAAAACTGCACAATCATGAAAGTTCACGAACGGTGGCCCACAGAAAGTGTTTCCTCGTAGTCACATCAAAGTATACTTAAGCGACGAAAGCCACAAGCTAAATGTACTTCTTGAAGGTATCCTTGGTTGGTTTCCTCTGCAACTTTCTGTCGTTTCTCGTTTTGATTCGGCACAAAGCCTTCAAAAACTCATTTGGCTATTTGGCAGCATATGAAGCGTTTTCGAATGCATGTATCCTTCTGATCTTTTCATTATGGACAACACCGTGGACGTTACTGTAGGTGTTTAACGTTACTACCTCTCTTCTTCATTCAACTTTTCAAAGCTTATAAAATTCCAGTGAGATCCCGATCAGTCTTCACAGGCTCAATCTGATCATTGGCGGAATGTCTTTACTCTTTGCAGAATCATCGTTCCATTGCAGCCTTCTCATAACTATCAACAGGTACAACTCACCGTTTTTTACTTTTCTGCTAGGGTTCCTGCTTATACACTTTGGGTGCTGGAAGGCTAGGATTGATAGATTCTAGATGCTAACAACGTCGTCTCAGGATACTTGTCAGCCGCTAAGCCTCCCTCTCCTCCCTTTTTTCTTCCTTCTAGCGGCTCCCTTTGCCACTACATAATCCCGATTTTTCGACTTAATAAAGATGGGACAGTTCGGCGAGGAGGAGGGGAGGGGTAGGCATTTTGCACTTTTGGTACTTCCCATCGACGTGTGTAGAGAGTGTTCCACAGAGCTACTGCATGACTTACAAGAGTTGACAGGTTTTACATGGTGACTCGACGAGCTTGCTCCAGCTTCACAAGAGTTCACAGGTTTCACCAGAGTGAGACTTGTAAACCAGAACTAGTGAGGTGTGAAGATGCATAATGTCACCTCGCCGCCAAACTGCGCCCAAATATCTATTGTCTCGGCCTCAAAGAACACCCTCTACTTCCATTTATACATTTTTGGGACGGATTTCTTTACACTGCCTCACCGAAGCAGTGGTACGATGACATCTCAAGACCTTGGGCACTATCGTTAATTCCACATTGTGTCAGTGTGAGTCCTAGCTAGGAACACTCTGACTTGACGCAGTAGAGCACTCCCTACACTTCACCCACTTCAGTCGCCCACACGTAGGTTGGTCTCTCATCTTGGCCCAACTCACTGCCCGGAAAAGCGTAGCAACCGCGATGAAGGCTCACAGCGAACGGCTATCCACGCCGTGCTATCTACGGGGTTGTGGACACCTACTGTCAAACATGGGCCCTCGTCATCTGGTATCTCGTCCGCGTCACTATTACCCCTTCGCTGAACGCTGTACTATAAAGAGAGAACGACGGGGCTTGCTCTGAGATATTTACTAAGTCCCTTCTTCAAAACCTAAACATCCACATTTGTGCATCTATTACCCACATACCTCTATCGTAAAAACTTCTTTTGAACAAATTTGAATATTTGGTCAAAAACTTGAACGTTCACGATTACAGATTCCTTGCGGTTGTGTTTCCTTTGTTCTACTTGGAGCGTGTTCAGTGAACGGGTCACTCAAATTCTATTGGTGATAGTCTCGCTCATTTCAGTGGCGTATTTCGGTGTCTACTTCGTAGGTTAGTTTGATCGGTTGAGTTGATGACAGTTCCCTTCACTGACCATTTTTAGACGGCTGTGACTTTTATTACGATCACCAGTATAGCCTATGGACGTTTGGTGTGGAGCCATGCAGTCAAATGTTGGCATTTTATGTCGACATGTGCTACAATGTCTCCACTCTTTGTGCTCATAAGTGGCATTGATGCGATAGTACTGGTGAACCTGAGAGCAGCCACCAAAGTAAGTGGTGTTCTACAACTCACTGCTACTGTGAAACTCTAAAACAATATTCAGAAAATAACGGCAGCCAACGGAGCCAACGCGAAAGAGCAGTGTAAAAAGCGACATAGGAAAGAAACCCGACTGTTTCTCCAGGCTAGTTTTACTCGGCCATTGACTCGTTGATTTCAAATGCAAAGATCTCAATTTTAGTCGTTTCTGAGTTCCTGTACGTATTCGTTTATGCTCGTATCCTTCCATGTGATTGCTCGATGGGTGCCTAATGGATTTAGTCTTTTCTTGTGTACTACTTTCATCTGGGGATTCTCTCATACCGTCGCAGGGTAAGCACTTCCGTTTTCTGGGGACATCTAATGCAAGTGATTTCTACCCAACCGTGAGAAGGCAGTTGATCCCGATGGATGCCAACAAAGGAACCAAAAATTCCTGGTGAGCATGGGGGAAGGTAGCTCACCCGCTTATCGAACAACATTGTAAAAAAAGGATGGGTGCAATTATCCACAAAGTCAACTAGAAGGAAATTGCGTCGGAGTGTTCCATTTATTTATGGCATCAGTTGGCTTATACGATGAAGATGTATGATCGGTTAGTCAACGCAGAGTGATAGCTTGGTACCCCTACCTAAGCTAGAAAGAGAAGCACTGCGAGAAAAGACGATTTCTCCTAGCTTTCCTGACCTGCAGAGGCCATTTTACTGTCTTCTAGTGGTCGGAACTGAAATGTACAGAAAGGCCTGAATTACCCTATGAAAAACATGGACAATATCGAAGCAATTTTGGGTTACCCTCAGGGGCTCCGAAAAGAACCACGCTCAGAAAGTAGGGTATGTGACAAGAGGATGCGTAATTTGCCGCGCTTGCTGGCGTGCGCGTGCGACCGGCCTCGCCCGCAATGGCGACGGTTTCAGGGTCAGTAGATGGGCGACAAATGCAATTATTTAGGACGCGAAAACATAACGATGGTCTACATGGCGGGGTCTACACTGAACGTCCCGGTGCTCGGCATTCGACAGGTTGATAACGAGTGACAAACGCCGGCGCCCATCGCCTGCGCGTGCGTGGCGGGCGAATAACGTATCCTCTTTATACCGTCTCCAGAAGTAGTATGTTCATATCTTTTGCTTAGATACCACCATCTTTATCCTAGTGTGGATACGCCAAGAAACAGCTCTGAAAATTCTCAACAGATCGGTCTCTCTTCCCGCTGGTTGTAGACGTCATGACAAAGTAAGGGAGCGTCCAGACTTCGCGACTTCGCAGCGAGCGGTTTTCGTCGGCAGCGGTTTGACACGACCCGAATGGGCAGTCATAAAGAATGCGTCATTTGGATTGCGTCGAATGCGGTCTACCGTCGCAATAGCTCTGAACGCTGCCTAACTCATGAAGGATTCCCTGAAGACCATTTTAATGCTCGCGATATGGCCTACGACGGACACAAGAGAGTAATGCGCTTTCAACTGCGAAAACAGCTGGAAGTGTAGGCAGAGAAAGAGCTACGATTGACTGCGAAGAGGATTACTTAATAAGAAAAACAAAAGTCTGTTTTCGCGTAAGAAAATAACAAAACCAGAAAAATGATCCGTTCAGTCTGGGTCCCGCCCTTAGCTGTTGCCGTTTCACACGGCGGTGGCGAGGAGTCGTCAACGTCGACGATTTCGACGACTAGTTCCCGAAGATTGTATACGTATCGATCCGACGTAACGAACGAAACCGACGAAAGCGACGATTTCGACGAAAGCGAAGAAAGAGGCAGCGACTGAAAGGGGCGGCAACCGAACGTAAAGGGTGCGATACCCGACGACCACTTCGCGAACATTAGATACGTATCGATTATCGAAAACGACGAAACTGACGATTTCGGCGACTGTGCCAAGAATTAGCTTTTCGTAGATGGTTTTTCCCCACAACTTTTTTCACTTTTTTTGAATTTATTTTCTTTTCCGTTTGTAAACATTTTCTCTATCTCCTTCCATCCTCTTGAGTGACCTTGCAACCTATCTTCTTCATTTTCGAGAGTAATACCATGAAATAAAAAAGTATGAGAATTCAGAATGGTTTAGCCGTTGAGGAAATAGGTGCCTTTTGGATTAGATTCGCGGGCTCTCCAACTACGGGACCTCCTTCACGACCTGAATAAGAATTAGTGCATTGCAAAAAAGGGTGCTGGTGATGACTCATCGGCGTACTTGAAGCGCAAATCTAGCAGCGAAATTAGAGTGACACAAACAAGATATGTATACGTTATGTACGAGCATCGAAACTGTAAATTTTCGAATAAGCATGATCAGGATCTTTCCTTTCCAACCTGTAATATACTGGCAACCACAATCATCGTGTCATGTGTATTTCCCTCTAAACATGAGAGAAGGATATGGTGTAAGGTCATTCAGAGAATGGAAGGAGATAGGGAAAATGTTGTACATAACAGAAAGGATAATTAAATTTTAAAAAAAAGTGAAAAAAGTTGTGGGTGGGGAGGAAAACCATCTACGAAAAGCTAATTCTTGGCACAGTCGCCGAAATCGTCAGTTTCGTCGTTTTCGATAATCGATACGTATCTAATGTTCGCGAAGTAGTCGCCGCTTTCGCCACACACTTTCACCACTTCTGGCCGCTTTCGTGGTTTCGCACTTTTCGTCGCTTTCGTTCGTCGAATCGATAGTATAATGTAATTTCGATGAAGTAGCGCGTCTGCTTTCGTCGCTTCGCCTCTTTCGTCGCTTTTCGAAATCGTCGGTTTCGTCCGTTACGTCGGATCGATACGTATACAATGTTCGGGAACTAGTCGTCGGTTTCGCCTCTTTCGTCCGACGTTGACGACGACGCCGTCGCACGGTATGAAGCCTTAGGCATGCTCCTCGTTGATCTGATAGCAGGAGCCCCCTCTGGAGATGCTGGCCGTATTTGCAAGGATGAGGAATGTTCTGATTTTGAAAAATCTTATACTTTGGGAATGCGCCGCCCGCTCGCGACGGGAGCGCGGTCCGGACACTGACCGCAGCGACTTCCAATTTCATTCCTGAAAGCTAGCTAGTGGAACTTGTACAACATGCCCTTTCTTCGCCCTATGCACGTACAAACGTAGTTCACTACTCTAAATAAGGCGTTTGGCACTATTGAACTAAACGGCAGTTCACTAAATCTATAACTAAGAAGTGTCGGCACTATTGAACTATTCCTACCTCCAAAAACTCAAAAAAAATTTCGCTGAAACATTGTCTATAGATGTAATTCGATGCGCTGATCACGAATATCACACTGGTTTCGGGCGCTGACTGTATTGGCTGGGCATAATGTCGCTCAATTTTGGCGCCACACAACTTTTTCAAGCGACAAATTCGATGAAAATTGCATTATGGGTGGTTAATTGATAGCAAATACCTGATTACACATCCAACGTTTGTTTTCCAGCGCTGGCCCCATACGTGCGCCAACTGCGGCGCCAATTTGGCTGTCATATTTGGGCGGCATAATGTCCGGCGACAGTGGCCAGCTGTCCTGAAATCAGTGTGATATTTCGTTGATCAGCGATGTCGATTTACGCCCACATGGCAAATTTTCAATCGCTTTTGTGAAAAAATGGTGAGGCGCCAAATTTGGCGGCATATTGGCGCAAATGACGCTCAGCTTGCAAACAGTGTGATATTCGTGATCAGCGCATCGAATTACATCTATAGACGGCGTTTCAGTGAAGAATTTTTTGAAGTTTTTGGGGTAGGAATAGTTCAGTAGTGCCGGCGTTACTTGCGGTATTTTTTCTGCTTTTTTTTCTCTCCGCTGCTGGATCAGTTACTACGTTGTCATCAAAATTTGAGCCATACAACTGCTCGTTTTCGATACGCCGAGCGTACGCCTTTATGATAATTATGACTATAGCGATAAAGGTTTGAACGAAAACCCCCTGGTGAGAAGGGTTCAGAATGTGGCGATGTGTCGATGAGGATGTGATGAAGTGGATGGGTCCACTGGTATCCTCTGCAAAAAACGATGTTCCACATGCTCAAAGGTATGTATCGTGTGTCGAGCAGTAAAAGTGCTGCGAGGTTCTACGGCTAGCCTGTGGTGGCCCTTATGTAGGAACCACAAGAGGTAGCCTCTTCCAATTGGAATAAGGATGCCATTGTAGGCCTGAACAAGAGCGGTTCACGGACAAAAGCTCTAGAGTGGTCATGCAGACTAACCAAAACCCAAATGGGCAGTAATGCAAGTAATTGATACGGGCATTTGCTGGAAAAGCCACAGGAGCATCTGCCACCTCTAGGACAAGCTTGAGCCTTCATTCCCAATTTTAGCTCAATGTATAAATATTGTAGGGGCTATGGCGCAAAAGTCATTGAGCTGAGTGGATAAGGGGCCTTGGTGACGTAAAAGGTAGCACAGAAAGCGTGAAGTGTGGGCTTGTATCTCGCCTGGGGTCGGTACTTTTGCTCGTGAACCAGCATTCTTGCGATAACTTGGGGCAAGCGACTCGCACGATAAAAACATAGGGTCACGAAAGGATGACTGCGAGCGAGTGGAAAGACGGTACCAAGAAGGGCTCCAGTGGAACCGAGTTTAACAGTGAATGCCTTCAGTGGTTGAAACTGGTAATATCTGGAGAACGTGTGTTTTCTCCGCGACCCCGCTCCCCCGCCCTTCTTCGCCGCTGACAGCGCAGTTATAGCCTCTTTGAAAGTGAAGAAAGAGGAATGGTTTGTGCGCATACTATACTTACTGCTAGAGCATACTCTTTGGTTTGAAAGCTGAATTACGCGGATTTCTCTTATGGTTAGAAGTCATGTCGCGCAACTGAAACTATGCACCTGTGCAGAGCGGTACTATAGATTAAGAGGCTTATTGAAACGGATTGCAAAAGTGTATCAGAAGAACGCGCTGATATCAAAAAAAAGAGTTCACATTTCAGGGTTATCCTGATATACTTCAATCCAGAGATTCGGCGGCATATTCTGGGCATTCGACCTCTCTCGAAGTTCCTAAAGGATCCAACCAGCATGTTTTTCATAAGACCTATGCAAACAATGCCGCAAACAATGCAGAGCACTTATCACCCGGATAAATATCTTTACTCAAGCTGTTATTCTTTGATAGCTGCTGTTTAAAGCCGCAGTGTGCGATTCGAAAGCTATCACAGGAATGTTGAGTTGTGGACAAAAGTCGGACCACGGGCGTGATTCGAAGAACTCGCGTATCCCTCTTTCCGTGCGGCTGCGTTCCCTACTAATAATACGATTGATGTCTTTACTTTGATCTTCTGTGGCTATAATCCAAATATTTAATAAAGATATAGAGCAACAAATCAACGTAATCAATAGGACCCTATTACCGTGTTAACTGATTATTGAAGTAGCATGCAACAACAGATTAACGGTATCAAAAGAAGCCTTCCTTAGAGCATGGTGAAGAACAAGCACTGAATTGGGCCAGGCCAAAGGATTCTAAGACAGCCCAGCAACTGGGTTGGGTTCCATGTGTCGAAGCGTTTTTTTTCAAGTTCAATATTCTATTTTATTTTTTATTTATTTAGTACGTCTGTTTTAAGAACAGGGATCCGATCATGAGAAGCGAAATCTAAAAGCATAAAACTGATACAAAAAAAAAACAACGAACAATGAAGAACATTAGCAGCGCTATAACTGACGAACTTGCTTAGCAAATAGCATGTCTGTAAGGAAATCACAGAGTAAAATTTCTATTGTCAGAAATGGGGATTCTCCCACTCGATTTTAATATGTTTTTAAGATAAATATATTTCGCGCTTTCTGAGATTGCGATTTCCATCGTCACTTTGGTTTAATTTCTTTTGATTTCTAGCACCGCGTCGACAGAGCAAGAATTTTCGACACCAGTTTTTAGGCACAATTGGCGACGGAGTGGGAGGGGCGTGGCTTTTGCACTTTTGGTCTTCCAGTAAACGTGCCTAGTCATCTAGAGATCTATTGCATGACTTACAAGAGTTGGTAGGCCCGCGGGCGTTTTATCACAGGTTTTAAAGCAGCTAAACTGCAATATGTCCCCCCCCCCAAAATGCGTCCTCTTTTTATTCAAATGTGCTGAAGCCGAAGAAGCCGGGCTGGAAAGTTGGATGCACACGGAGAATTCTTTCGTAAGATGACTCCAAACTAAGAGGGTACGAATTTTCTTCTTGTAACCATGCACCATGCGGCTCGCACATCTCATTGAGAAGCAAATGGGTCTGCACAGGCAGGACTCATGCACAGGTCCTTTAGTTTTAGGCAACAGAACACAAATCTAGGATCTCAGCACTTCGAGTAAGCTTGAATTCTTAGAAGCTTTGGACAATTCTCACTTTTTCGAAGAACGAGCCTATTCGTGGGAGCAACAGAGCTCCCAAAGTCGTTCACCCTTCGCGTGTGACAGCACTGTGAATACAAGAAAAAGCTTGAATAGTGGTTGTGATAAAAATGGAAATTTCATTGAAATCCTTTATAAACTGTTTTATGGCACATTTTCGGGTCACCGTCTATATCTGAGACCATTCATACCAGCGACTTTCTCGTTGTTCAGTACAATCTAACAACCAGAACATAGGTCTGCATATCGTGATAGAAACAGCCGTATAGGCTGCGACCAGTGAAGATATCGCCGTTTGTTGTCGTCTGCCACTCACGTCCTTGTGAACGACCGCTGATGATTTCCGCATGCACAAGCCATGTGCCAGGCTTCCGATAGGATACGATCTGAATAAGCAGCAGTAGGTGGGCAGCAAGGGAGGTTTCCTCGTAGTTGGGGGGGGGTTTAGATAAGATTAGGAACGTAGGTACAGCCTTGGGTACAACAAAGAGTGTCAAAATCAAAGTGCTGTGACGGGGTTTCAGTGGGCACATCGTGCTGTGACCATGAAGACGATGGTCTGTTGAGTATGGCACCCTTCCTCCCACCGCCTCCAAATAAAACCTCTAGCAGGATAGGGTGCATGCAAACTGTGAAAATCTCTGTTCTTTCCTAAAATCTCCGAACATTGTTGCATTAACACAGGTTTCTGCTGGGGTACTACATCCAATCTCCATCCCATCCAAAGTCCACCATTCTCCTCCCCCCCCCCCTCACCACCCTCCCTCCCTGGGGATGCCCCAACTATGGTATGCCGTAACTCTAGGGGTAATGCTTGTTCAAGAGCAGCTGAGTACCTGATCAAGAACGCTCTTGCTGAGAGCATTCATATCATGGATATATGAAGTCATAGCATTGTTGATGAATCTCGCCAGGTCAGCGTCGCGACATGTGGCAGCTGAGATGGACCCATTGCCGATTCGGTTCGTCTGAAAAAATTCAGAGATTCCCGTAGAATTTGTCATGACTATAAAAGTGAGCTGATCATTGAGCGCAGCTTGCTTTCACCATCGCCTTCGCCTACGACTCTCTTCAGTCCATAATTTCTATGACGACTTCGTGGTGCGGTATACAAAAAGCGTAACTTATTCATTTGCTTTAAAAATTGCGCGCTCTTTCTCATTCATCGCTCTAAAAATTCAACAACTCACACATACAACAACTCAAAACTTCTTGTAAGTAACCCACAGGTACGACCTCCACCAAGTCTTCTAGATTTGATTCCCCTCTTTGATGTTTTTTCCGAGGATTATATGCCTAGATAGCGGAGTTTCTGTCCAGGAAACAGTATCGAGCTTGTGGAAGTGCACCGCCAATTAATAAGAATAGCTCAGGGCTTACACAATGGAATCAATCTTTTCCACCTCCCTCCCAAAAAAGTGAACAAGAACAATCGTCAGGCAAAGTGACCCGATATCATAAACGAATAAATGATGCAAACGAGCACCTGTAAGTCCACAATATGAGCAGACGAGGTCGGGGAGTCGTAGATCGCTGCCCATGCAGTACTGACGACCAAAAGCAACGCGATGAACATTGCTGATGAGGGTGAAGTCGCACTCCGAGCGATTGTTATGAATCTCGCACCAGATGATACACGTGCGACGTGTACTTTGATCGAGCAACTCGTCAAAGTTTACATTATTCGCCGTTCTCGCAATTTCTACACCACATACAGAGGAGGATTCACATGGGTTATCTCCAGCGATATCCGCAATTCGATGAGGTACCCAGAAGGTACAATATAGTGCGAGGTCATCTGGAAGCGGCCACACCGGTGGGATGCGCTATTATTAGATTGTCCGGAAAGTTTTCAGCGTTTTGTGTTACTATTTTTTGTACATTCATTGCTGATTAAAACTCATTCTCCCTTGCGTCTCAGTAGTACATCCTGAAGAGAATTTTTGCGCTATCTGATGGTATAATTGCCGTTTCACCATTGCTTGATAAACCCTTTGAAGTCCCCATAGGGGGGGGGGTCGTATTTGGCCGCCAGGAGAGGGGGGGGGTCGTAATGAGGGCGGTAGCCAGTATCGAGCAGCGCAAAGGTCTCAGTGTGCTGAGTCCAGAGTAGCGGAACTCGCTTTGTAGAGAACTCGGATATGTAAAAGAAATAGTAGAAAACTTTCAACCATCAATTAATCCGAAATAACTGAAATTATTATTATAATAAGTCGACATTATCTCGTAAGTCCGTTGATGACTGAACAGTACAACTCATACTCTGGTTCGTTGCGGATGATGGGGCGTGTCCGCGATTACGCTTGGCGCTGAGCCAACCTCTTTTTTCAACAAACGACAGGACTACCATATCGTTCGTACCAGACGTTTTCCAGCAGTTGGTCTCCTTTATCGGAGAATCAGCAATGGCGGAGCACAGATCTGGCGGCGTCGACACGGACACGCTGCACATCATCCGCAAGGGAAAACACTGTAAACAAGTGCACAGGTTCGCCATGGACCTCCCTGAATCCTATAGACACATTTGCTCGCGTGGACAGACATTACGCACAAGTTACACCATCCCATCACTTCTGCGCGGACCTCAGTGCGCGGCGCATCCAAAGTCAGCGTGATCGGCGCTAAACGAACCATATTCTGCTCCTGCTCCACCACAGGATACGTTTTTCATGCGTTCCTGGTTATTCGAACACGCTCACTTGAAACGGTACACAGGAAACGGGTTTTTCGCGCAGCTGGGAGTGTTCCTCAAGAAATCCCCATCGCGAGATCTCATGAATCCCGAGAACTTCAGAAACAGTTCAAGAGGTTTTTAGAAAGAGAAAATCTTCAAACACTCGAAACCGTTCTCAGATTTGTGAAATGTTGAGTTACAAAAAAAATATATTGATTCAAACCTGTTCAGTTGAAATCACTCCCCAACAAATCCCAATGGCAGATTTCTCTGTGGTTTTTGCGACCTTCATGAACGTTTCAGTACTTTTAGGAAGTGCAAACCTTCCTCTACACGAATACGGTCTCCTCTTCCCCACAGGTCCGCTTTTGAGGAAGTTATGGTCCTTCAAAGACACCCCACTTTGCTGAAAACTCGCGTTCCACATGGCTGGTCCTGCCCAGAATCCCTCCCCCGATACGCTAATCGATACTCGACAACCAGCTGATTTCGGCTGGTTTGCTAGTCACGCAGCGTGGCGTGTCTTTCAGTTTTTTTCTCATTTAACATCATCAATTTCTATTTTTTCGTATATCACCACTAGTATTTCTAGTTATTGAATTGTTTTCGTCTCCCCTCTCATTGCTTACGCTTCCTATGTTGTGATTTTCATAATTGTGATGTTCCCCAATCCTCGGTCAATTGGCCTATCGTTCGTATCAGGCATTGTTCACAGTCTGCGGCCCAGCGTTTCTCTGGAACGCAGCGGTTCGGCGAAAAGTTTTTGATTTTTGATTTGACTTGATTGATTGATTTGATTTTTTTGATTGATTTTTGATGAACGGCTGGCAATTGGACCTAGAGTCTGGCGGTTGGGCGAAAGGATTTTGATGCGAATCGACGGGCGTTTCGCCAAACCGCGACGTTTCTCGCTCGACGAAACGCTGGCCCTTTTTTTGTTGGGGGGGGGGGTCGTACCAACCCCCAAAAGGGGGGGGGTCGTACAGACTTGACCAAAATCCCCATCGAATGCTGTGCCCTGGGCCCAATAGTGTGAAAGCACCGTGCGACAAATTTCGTTCTAGAGATTTCAGCCTTGAAGATGAGCCTCGTAGCCAACCCGCACGGGCCTTAAGGCAGTTGGCACGATAAATCGCTATACAGGTGTGGGATTTGTACAACTGGCTTAACAGAATTCCGTGACCTCGGACAGGCGCTGCGTGGATGAATACGAGCGTCAGGAACGGTCGTCCATTTGTGGGCGGGCGGGCGTGGCGGGCGTTTGGGACGTAAAGTTGTGGCTTGATAGGGCCCTTATAAGGGCACCTTCCTCGGGGAAACCGCTATGCAGCGCCTGCCCAGGGTCGCGGAATTCTATCCTGCCAGGAGTATTGATCCTAGTCGCCTTGGGGATTTATCGTGCCAACTGCCTTCAAACGAGGGCAAAAAGCCAGTTAAGCACATGCAGGGGTGACTCCGAGCTGTTAAATGTGGTGGTCATTCCTCAAACTAAACTATTGAGCCAAAGAAAAACTTCTTCATATAAACTGTTTATTCATTTCATTTACAGTAAATGAAGTAATCACAAGTGAGTATGAAGTACCATGCTTCACAACTACTGAAAACTGACCATAAAACTAGTAGAAGGGATCTTCCTTATTATATAGTGGACCTCTAGAACAATAGAAACAAAAAGAGTAATAGTATCTTGCAAGAAAAAGTATCATAATGACAGTATGCTTAACTCTCATTAAGCACCGAGAGTTACTGCCATCTGGGGAACGTGCGGTCGCGTCGCGTCTTCGAATCGGGAAATCCGACAAATTACGGTAGCGGCGAGCGATCGCATTCCCTTTGCTGGCGATATTTTCTATTTACAGAATCTTCCATTAAACTGTGTACTGGTCTTATTCTTATCATTTCTACATGCGTTATTACTAGTGAAAATCTATTTATATACAGTATACTACAAAGTGTTAAGCCCCAGTCAGGGACTCTCACACAAGCGAAAAAGGAGCGCCGCCTTGGGCAGACTGCTTAATCCGCATCTGCATCCGCTCAGCTTGTCGCAGTTCCATTCGTCTAAGGTGCTCCTCCTTCAACTCCAATTTGATCTTCACCTGGGAGGGGCAGTGCCTGAAAGCATGTGGCATAAAAAGAGCCATATATGAGAAGGTTCGTTGCATTCCCCATCCCCCTCCGTCCAGACAATTATGCGATTCAATACAGCCCCGTTTTCCTCAGCAACCAATGGCTTACTAGCAGAACCTATGCTGTCCATATGCACCTAATATGCCTTCCAGGTCATGGATGATCTCCCTAGAGTAGCATCTTATACGGGTACATACAAGCAGAGAGAATTTCCAGTTGTTTCCTGTGAGCTCCGTGTAGAGGAGAGGTGGGTAAGGGAAAGTCTTCAAACCGAGGACGTACTAGGTAATGCTTAGAGCACAAATAATCAAATTTCCTTTCGCAGTAATCAGCGGTCTAAAATGGATGAAATGCCAGGGTCCATCAGTCCTTCCTGGTGCCACGTTTTCCACTTTTACCCAGAATCACAGCCTTTGGATACGATGTGAGCTCAGCTGATGGACAAGACAGTGTTTGGAAACTCCCAGACGACTCTGCCGCCACTCTAACTGACATCCTGGGACCGTGCACGTCGTACGTGACGCTGACTACCACTACCTCGCTTTTCACTCTCCCTTGGCGGCTTCTCAAAGTTCCTCAAACAATCTAATCTTGGTTCCGTTTACGTACCCTTACAATATGTACCGTTTCAAAGAAGCTTTTAGTATCAGGAAAAGCTCTTTTCTAACTAACACAACTCATCATCCATCAAGTGTAATAGACATACATCAATGTGTGATTATCGTAGCCATCCGCACCACAAAGCGTACACGGTTTTAAAGCGAAGAGTTCTGGACACGACGTCTTGGTATGTCCACAGGAAGGTTTGCCCACACTTCTGCAGTAGCCGCAATCCTGGAATGACAGTTATCACAGATAAGAACAACCATGGAGCAATCAATAACACTAGGTTTTCTGTACAGAGGAATGGATACAGACTCGATCTACCAAATCACTAGGCGCGCGAATATTAATTTTTTTTTTTTTTTTTTTTTTTTTTTTTTTTTTTTTTTTTTTTTATGTTGGTCAAGCCGCATAGTAGATCCAAATTGTTAAAGTTACCTGGCCCCACCTACTTTTCACTCTGACATGCCCTGCAGAAAGGACAGCCACCAATGATGCGGCTCGGTAGTTCAAGTAACTCTCCGCTCTTTCGGACCTTAACGCGCTTTCAGGAGAAGTGTCAGTGACCTCGTGTAGAAGTGAATGTCTTTAGAAATACCGCACCTCCCAAGTGGAGGGCTGAATCATGCCGGTTTTGTCGCCGCTTCTTGACACCATGCACATCCTCGAAATCTGATTCAACGGCTCTACGTTCCTACAGGCTCTCGTCAAAAAGTTGAGAGCCTCATGATCTTAACGTTAGAATAAATATTGAATTCCAGTGTCAAACAACCAAACTAGAAGCGATCACGTCTGAATAACAGCGCACTAAACGAAATCAGGGCCATATACAGAGCGTGAAATGCCTAAGTTAAATGATAGTTCGTTTGAATAGTTCGATACTTTGCAAGATGACAACAGGGTACGCCCAACAATAAGGAAAAACAGACCTCACCTTTCAGAGATCCCCCGATTGAACCTCCACTATCCAGACATCTCCGTTTTCCTCCGTATAAAATCTACCCCCAGAGCGTCAGCAAAAACTGAGAAAAGCCAGCCTCGTCCCCTAATACATATCCGATCATGCACAGCGGACTGTGACATTTTAAGCAGATTTCTTTACGGCTTTGCCCCATTTGTAGATTCATTTGGAAACAACTGTATTTATATTACGATCCCCTCGTATCTCCCTAATGCAGATCAAACTAGGAGTTGCAAAAGAAGTGTGTGAGAAGACACGACATTCTTGGAAGCCCTTAACTAAAGGCCGTATCCTTATTTGAGCAGTAGAGGGGGTCGTATTATGTTTGTACTGAGCCGTGGAAGAGTTTCCACTGGACAGCGGAAAAATTTTTGATATTCTTAGGCAGGAGTAGATATTATAGTACCTATCACTCTCTACTCATAGAACTCTTGATAGAGAGCAGTAGGTAATGAAGCCTGTTGACCCGTATTGAGGAGGATGCTACTAGTGAATGGTTCGGCGGAGGAACAGTCTTGCTAAAGGAGCAGCTTCTTGATTGTTGGGATGTGCCCTGCTCATGCTGAAGATGTAACGACTTACCCTGTACTCGCTGTTGTCTTCAGAGCGATTTCGCTGGACCGGGAATGGCCAGTCGGCATGCGTCCCGCCAAGAATAAAACTCCATCGGTAAACCAAGGGCTACTAGTATTTTCAAAATTTATTGGAAAGTTCGGCTAGGTGGAGCGCATCAGATGTATACAGCGAAGTTATTACGGGCCCAGCCTTTTGAAGACTCTGAACACGTACCGTAATGTGAAGCCGGTTAACTTGAATGCATGCAGCTTTAATAGAGTTTACAAGTCTCACTGTGATGTAATCTGCTCGTAAACGGGAATTAGAAAATTTTTTACAGGGCATTCGAAATTCCCCTCCTCCCAAGCCGGATGGCGCAGATTTTCAGAGATATTGCGCGAACGTATGCTTACTTCCAACTGTCGGGGGTTTCCAATGGTATAAGTCAATTGAAAAGCTGTCGAATGAATCTGCAGTGGGTTGGCCAACAGAACCTAAAAAGACGTTTTTATTGATAGGCTTTGAACCAATTCCATAACGAGTGTCTACGGGCTCAGTCATGAGCACTACAGCAGAATAAAATAGGGATTCCTACTTTGAACTTGAAGAAAACAAAGAAAAGCTCGCCGGGACCGAACGCAGCTGATCTTTGGCTGAAAACCATAGTCGGCTCCTTAAACATTCGCCGAATTTTCGTTTTCAAAAAACAGTCACAAACCACGTCACAGCTCGCTAAATATTCACCTCTTCCACTTCCATGGCAGACAGCAAGTTCTCCATAAGTGGCGTGTCTGAAAAAGAATTTTTTGAAATTTGCATGATAACACCGAAATGTTTGGGTAGCTGTGCCTGGCACCCCAAAGCATCTGTGGAAAGCCGGTTGTTCATTGTAATAAGCGAAATCACCGGACGTCCGGGACACTGCCAACGGAAGCTCTATCTGTTTCCTTTTTTTCTTCCTCCTTACCTATCTGATGTAAATAATAAGCTCCTTCTTTACCTCCCCTTCATTACTGGAACGGGGATGCCTCGAGAAAATACCCCTGGACCTTCGCAGCGAGAGCACTTTTGGTTGACAACAGCCCTGTAACGAAATACGACATCTCCATACATTACCATCCGCACTTTCATCTGGCAGTCGTTATCTGAAGTCAGTCAGAGCGTGTGTCAGCGACGCCTAGGTTTCGCGAGCGATTCACCAGCCCTTTCGCACCAGTCATTGAGAGCCGGATCCTTCCTGCCAGCCTGCATGTCAGGCTTGATTTGGCGCGGCTGCTGAGAGTTTCACCAACCGCGGCCTAAATCCAAGCTTGACATGGCAGGCTGGCCACGCCCATCTGCATTCGAGTATAAACTGTACTTTTATTGCGTTGCGTGGCATTGTGCTTCGCGCTAAAGTATTGTGAGGGGATCACTTCACGCGCCCTGATCCCATCAACTCGCGCAAACGTCAGCCCTAGAGCGCAGCCGAATGAGTCGAAGAGACCCTGCTTTAACTCTAACTGTTTGCGCTCCAAGCCTAAACCTAGCGGATAGCAAATTGAGGAGCTGAAGTGGTCTAGTCTCCCCCCCCCCCCCTCGCCCACACGCGTCAGTGTTAACCAAAATCATGCACAGGATGCGAAAATTCCCAGACGTGAGTTAAACTCGGGTAACACTCGTGTAGTCATGTTCCTTACGTTCTTCAGTCTTGGAACTACTCCCAACAATCGATCATGGGGGCTAACGTATTTGGGGGGGGGGGTACGGCACGCGTGCGCAGAGCAATGACTTCATCTCTCTATCTCTCTGCTCCCTCCTCCGGCGAAACCAGAGTAATTTCCGGGTTAGAGCAAGACATAGAAGCAACCCCTTAGGTGTTAATCTTAGAGGTAAAACAGTTAAATGCTGAAAAATGCGAAGAAACAATTTTGGCTGGAAGATTTTCGCCTAAGCCTGAATGGAACGCAATTCCGGCTTAGCTGAGCCCACTGGTTTGCGTAAAAGTGCTATCAAATGCACTGGATGCTCCGCGGAGGATCCTAAAAAAAATCCACTCCCCGCAAGCTCCCTCAATCATCCGTAGAAGAACCCTGAGCGGTTTGCTCACAACAAATTCATAAGCTCTTTCTCGTTCTAAATATGACGGGAACCATCTGTATGCTGTTTCAAATACATTTCCGGCGAATATCGTTTGTTTTATTCTAATTTGGCCGCTAGCTTCGCACTACACGTATGCAGGACCATGGTCGCGGTTTCGCCAGCATACTCACTCGGGAAAAGGAGCCAGAACAGCAGATGAGTTCATTCGTCCTCGCCCCCCCACTGTCGCCTAAAACCTACACCCGGAAGAAAAGCAGAACGAGTCTTACGGCGTTTATCGTCCACTTCTGTGGACACGCGTCCCTTTAACTTCATCTGAATTAGCGACCTACTTCAATAATAGCCGTTTTTCCGAAGATCATCGCCCTCGTGCGTAATTATCGGTTACGACGATCTACTCTTCGATTAGAATTACACTAAACCTGGGTCGCAGCCGGAAAGCTTTAGCACACAACCAGCAATCTGCTTTTAGGACTACATCCACAGTTGCAATTTTTAGAAGTTCTGCGACTACAGCAGGTGGCATTTTCATCGCGTAGCGGAAGCTATCTCTAAAAACTGTCTCCGCGTATTCTGTGCACACAACCCGCTCTTATAAGATCCGTATCTGTCTAGATAATTTCGATGGCAGATATTCGCGGCAGAAAGTTCGTTTGAATGGTGCTGTCCTGTCCAGGCACTATGGAAATGTTCCTGATGTCCACAACACTCAAGAAAAAAAATTTCTTAAAGTTAGAGTCCTGATCATGAATATGACATTCATTTCTGGCGCCAACAATTTTCTCGCCATTTGATGCAAACTTGTATACGGGGTTAACTGACATCCTGACCACGAGCATGGCATTTATTTTTGACGGTGCGCGCCAGGCGCCAGTTTGACGCCACACCTTTTCTTCCCAAAATCGATAAAAACTTGTAATTGGGTTGTTTGGCCTGATCGTGAGTATGAATTTATTTCTCTCCATGCACCAGCTATGTTAGCGCTTTTGCTAACGGCTGAACGTGGCAAAAGTGAGCGAGATGACCATAGAGTCCTACGTATACCGGCGCGCATAAAAATTTAATGTCATATTCGTAACAATTATCAAATAACCCCAACAAAAGTTTTCATCGTTCTTGGTAGTTCTAGGGTGTTTTGGCGCGAGCCAGGCGGTCTTGGTCCAGACTGTAAGTTGATATCGTGCTTGAGGGGCCGTCAAAACCTACCCCTAACGACAATTCCACTAAATTTGGTCGATTCGAGTATTTGATCGGGTCGCCAGCAGTTTACGGGTTTTTTTGATACGGGCGATATTCGTGTCAGGAGTACGACGTACCTCTACGAGCAATTTTCAAGTCCAAATCTGCCCTGGTTAGAAAAAAAAAGTCGATAACAAAATCGGCCCTGATTCCAGCAGACTGGGTTAGCGAATAGTTGCAATGCCCAAAAACCGCATCTTACTGACACTATTCAATCAAATAAAGTGAAGACACGTGTCCCTCAACGAAGTGGACGTCTTGAGCCCGTAAAACTCGTCCGGCATTTTTTCCGAGTGTAGGTTTGTTTAGGCGACGTCCCCCCACCCCAAATACGTTGGCACCCTTGCTAATATTCGGAGACGGATATGCATGATCAACTGATGCGAATATGCCACCTGTTCAAAGGGACACCAGGACATATCACGAGGCAGATATCTGCAAATCAAGCAAGGATATAAGAACAACTAATAAACATGCTGATGAAACTTTACGCTATTTTTGAAAAACTATTAGTATAAAACGAAGTTCTGCCCTACACCGCAAAGTCTGAGCGTCGAATAAACCTCGGAAAAAACTAGACGTTAATGTTAAGTTAACAATAAGGAATGCTCAATGGTGTCCTATGTGTGGTAGAAATGCTCCCGATGGACCGTGTGCTCGTATTTCGCAAGCGGCTGGGTGGAGGCATACGGTACCTCCGAACGATGGATGATTCATGCTCCGTCTTTACGTATTTCGCAAGCGACTGGGTGGAGGCATACGGTACCTCCGAACGATGGACGATTCATGCTCCGTCTTTACGAGTTGTTGCCCGCACGTCTCTGTGCATAGTTGAGATTTCGGAGCTGAACAACGCATTAGTCTGACCAACTCCAAGAAGAGGGCCTTTTCCTACTCTACTCAGACGCACTCCGCGCTTCTTCATGATGACGAGAAACGGTTGTTAGAGGGCGTAAATCAGAAGAGTTGGACCATGGTTCTTCCCAGCTAAGTCATCAGTGAAATGATTGTGTCATACAATCCTCACCCCCCTCCCTCCACCAAACAGGCATATCATCGCGTTAGAAAGAATATTCGCTGTAGACGGTCCACCTTACTTCTTCTGAGAGACCTGCTTCTCACAAACTACCTACCACCTCACCAACTTTCCTAAAATTTTATCTTCGAGCAGTAGGAGGGGCGGTGTTTGAAATAGTGCAACCAATGGTGCTTCATCAGCTATATGCCGAGTTCTAGGGAAAGATATTCAGTTCAAAACCAGTCGAATTCCAAGGACGATCATATCCACACTTCCATTATTTAGCCATTATTTACCACATTACTGTACCTAGTGTACTTACAGTTTACCGTCTTACCAATAGTTTCCACTTCCTAAAGGTATATTTCAAGGATATGCTTGCTTAGAATTACATTTATTGTTGGCAAAAGTTGACTAATTCTGAAGAGTCGTCTCCATCCAGTGTTTAGTGTCACAGACCACTTTGGAGAAAAGTTCTGCAGGAACTTTTATCAACGGGAGGGAAATCCTACGAACCAATATCTTGGCAGCTATATAATACACAGAACTATACAGTCTCGTTTAATCAGTTCGGGTCGATCTCTCGTCGAGGGAAATACGCCCTAAATAGGAATCCAGATGCCCAAACAATCCGTTTATGTGTTTCTTCAACACAGCAATGGAAGACGGTAAGCGTTGGAGGACTTCCCCTGCGTTCCGGTACTTCCAAGTGACCAGTATTCCAACCGGGACCGTTTTTCTTCGTTGAATCCTGCCCACCTTCGCCCAGTCAATTTGATAATTTACCAGTATTTTAGCTACAAATTAACTTCAGTGTACCTCATTTATCATACCTGTGATATGGTAAAGATTCGATAGACCAGAAGAAGACATCGTGATCGAACAATCGGCAGGGCTCCAAGTTTTGGTAGGGAACGGAGCGATCGACAGCATAAGGAGGATAGGTGTCTGAAACCGTTCATTTTCAGTGACAAGATTTTTTTCATTAGTATCAGGGGATTCATGGAAAAGAGGAAAGTGAGATGTAGAGAACAACTTAGGTGTAAAGATGAGAAGTGAGTAGGAAGTGAGAGGCTGACCTCAGTTGGCACATACGCGACTGACACACTTCCGCCCCGCCCACATATCCTGCGGACCATGGATGTTCGTGTCTCGCGATACCCTGGGGTACATAGTGAGTATTCTCCAACTTGGAACGTTTATTGGAGACTGCCAGAAACAAATTACCTTTCAGCGAAGGTAACCATAGAATCAACTATCTGCTTTTGAAACCAATCCTTTCAAGAGCTCGCATTGCATAGGAGAACTTTAAAGGCATTTGGTCCGATAATTTAGTACTTTGTCCAAAATGGTTGCAGTGGTACTGTATTGTGGAAACATGGCGAAAAAAAAACGGAGTAAAACGGTCAGAAATTGAAAAAGCCTTTAATCTACAAAGTCAGAAAGCAAATCCGGACGAGGTTCCCGTGGGCTTCGTGCCAATAACCGCTACGGTAGATGTGGCTGCGCTCATGTACTCACATATCCAGGCAAGGCACCGCACATCACATCGATCCTTTAGCTTCATATTGTACTTCGCAAATGAAGCGATACGAGCATCAGCATCGGTCGGACATTTGTGGGCGGGCGGGCGCGGTGGGCGTCCGGGTCGGTATGTTGCAGCTTGATAGGGCGCTATAGGGGTACCTTCATTGGGAAAGGTGTTGCGCAGCAGCGCCTGCTCAAGGGTGCCGAATTCTGTCCTGCTAGGCGTATCAATCCTGCACGTCTCGGGATTTATCGTGCCACTTGCCTTTAAGAGTTTGAATCCTGGTTTCCTGGTCAAGATGAAAAGGTGACAGGTGTAGCCCAAAACGCCTGAAAGAAGTTGAAATGAGTGATAAGCCAGTAGGTATAATCCTCTTGCCGTCCAAAAGGCAAGTCCACCCATAGGAACAAACTCGTTAGGGCCTCAAGTACGACGAACGTCTAAGCGATTTAAAACTGCAGAAGGAATACAGGTTCATATCGAATATGAACTCGTAGTTTACCATAACAGCGGTATTTACAGCGCTACATCATGTAACCACCCCACGGAGCTCCGTAGATGGTAGGCGCTGGGAGAGCCGTGAAAGAGATAACTGATTTCAGAATCGTCTAAATGTAAGAGAAAGCACTTTTTTGAACACTGAGTGGGTCCCCTAAGCAATTGCATAGGATTGAACCCCCGCGAGTGTGAACAGTGTAGCTTATTTGAACTTATGATATGTAATACCAAGGATTACACATGGGGTAGGAGAACAATGAATTTTTTTTGGTTTTGGGATGGCTACAAGTCAACTTCTTGATTCATATGAGAGAGACCGCATGAAACCATATGGGAAAGAGATCACATGAAACCTTCACGCTTCATTTCGTCAATTCTACAGAGATTTTATCCTATCTTACAAGGTAAAAGAAATGAAGCGATAGGTTTTTTGAGTCGTTGATTACAAAGAATCCTTCTATTTGATCTGCAACCCATCAGAAACCGCTGTGACGAGAAGCATTTGCAATGTGCGATGCTCCATGTCCCAAAGAGGCTAAGGGCGCGGCTTCGTACTTCATTTGAGCACGGCGGAGGTTGCATTCCTGTTCCAATTGTCGCTTTGAGAAAAGCGTTGTCATTCGTTTTTTGGTAGAGGAACAGCAAATTGAAATACTGAAAAAATAACAGCAACATTTCCGTCATCAATGATTCCACTGTCCAGCGCAGGAAAGGATGACAATTGTCTCTAAAATAAAGCCCCACGAAACACGCCCTTCACGTCACGATTCAAACAAAAAACGCAGACATACTGACCTATCTTTAGGATAAGAAGAGGGGCGCACAGTTCGAAAGATTGTAATGAAACTCTAAGCAATTCTTGTTCAAAATCTTTCTATCGGTGTTGTAATTGACCGCACAGTGCAAGCGACTGCGAGGAGCCTCACTAAGAACTGGGAGGACGTCAGCAGGAAGAATCTCACTGAAGTCAAGACTACAGCGGAACGTACCCCCAGATAGGAGGAAGTGGTGACGTCTAACTGGAGCGGACCCTGCGATGGTGCGGGACCTGAGCTCCTAACAGTAAGCTAGGAAGAAACAGCAGGAGAAGAAGAACTGACCGCAAAGTATGCACACACGTTTGCATCATTTTTTTAAATGCAGCAGGCAGTCAGGTGAAAGCGATGTTGTGTTGCAG
>MU949481.1:0-10776 GCA_036418165.1 Cooperia oncophora
CGGTAATGACCTGTCGAAAGGTCTGTGTTTAGAGGATAAATACTATTTCACGAGTTCTGATGTGCTTTCAGGCATTTGAAAATGACGATATTGTCAAGACTTCAGGTATAATAGAGAATAACACTACACAAGCCTGTTCTTCATAATAATGAAGATATTGTAAACATAAACGCAAATGTCTAGGTGCGAACAAAGGCGAACATGTAGACTACAGTTGAATGCTTCGAAGCTGAATTATTGACGTACATTGCACTTCGCTCTTCTTTTTTTGTTACTTTTTCCAAAGTTCCACCTAGAGCTTTATTTTTTTAGTGAAACAGCCATTCTGTGAACTAGTTGCTTGTCTGGCAGGATTATTCATTTTTATAATAATAAATGTGCTCTCCTATGTCTATCTATCTTATTTTCATAAACAAGTGTATTTTTACATAGTTCTGTAAGCGTACTGATTCGCAATTTGGAGCCGTTTTCGAGGAGTAGCGCAAGTTCCGCCCTGAATGTAAAATAAGTGGAGTTTGAAGAGTTTCGCCGTGAAATGAGAAAGATCTATCTCGGCCTTGCTATTCTAGACCTCGATGCCTTTATCTTTTCGAGCAGCGGGAATTCGATGAGGTAACAGAACATCAGAGAAGAGATTTTGCCTTTGCTTCCTTCAATTTTCTTTCAACTCAATTTTTTTTGCAGTAGAAATGGGTTCAACTTGCATTACTATGATTACTACTACTTATCGCCACAGTTCGCAATAAGGCACGATGAAGAGCAGTGATGATAGTTCTCCAGCTTCTCTTTTATTGCAACCTCAGCATGTTAGTTTCGATCTCCTAAGGCAGAAGAGCTCGTAAGGCCGAAGAAGTTAACACTTACAAGTGATGATAGTGTAAAAGACAATGTAAAGATATAAGCCCTTCTAGCTGAATATTAACCGCGACCGGTGAGCAGGGCAAGTGTGCAAGTCTTGACAGCTGAGATCAAGATGTTTCCCCGCGGTTCAATCATTTTTGTGAATTGTAATGTCCAATGGATTAGCAGAGTGAGGAAATCACATCGACAAATGAAAGAGAAAATCACACGGACTCATTGAGTGAAGAAATCATATTCACACTATTCACGGCTTTTCAGCATCGGATGTTACTTGGTTTGTCGTTGCCATTTGGAAAAGATAAGGGAACCATGAGACAAAATCATCACTTCCAAGCCTGTGAAGACCTAAATGACGTCAAAATCAAGGTATACTGCGTGCGCCACATTTTTCCAGCATATCTGAAACTGAATTCAACTGAAGCCCTTTCAAACCAGGGGAGTCTGGTAACTCGACGGTCTAGCCAAATCATTACCCCTGTAGTCCCTCAAGGAGATAAAGTCATTGCTGTGAATACCACAACAAGGCCGTACTTGGCTGTTGATAGAAGAAACCGCTCTTTCAACCGTGATTTTTCATTTTAATTGTAATGATTTACTCCGCTCGAAATACCGCTTCATGAGCGCGGACTTGTGGAAGTGTAGACCATTAGGCCCATCTGTTCAAACAACATTATGACATCTTCATGTGGAAAACGTTTTGCTGAATATTACCTCCTTCCTACCCCTATCACTCCCTGCTGAGGATTCGCAGCAGCTCGAGTATTCGGAGTCTTTGGCATCAACAAAAATAACAATCTGCTTTCTACCACACCCAAACAGAGACCAAAAATACAACTACCCACCATCGCGCCAATGACTTAGGCCCGCGTGTTATGTACGAAATAATCGCTGCCAAGCTTTTAGAGCCCAAAACAAGGTCAGCATTAAGTCCTAATGCCCACGTTACATTTTTCCAACATTTGGAAAAGAACTCATCTGGGAGCCAATCGTGATCTTGAATGGGACCGACTAAAACCCAACGACTGAGAACAGGACGCGTCAATGCAGAACAGGTTAGCCCCTCCCTCTTCCATTTCGCTCAAGGGCACTACCTATGAAAGTTTCCCTTTGCACACTTCACAGTACCCGAAAGCTTGAATAAATAGTGCCGCACATTGTGGTTTTAGTTTGTTTTCTCGAGCAAAGAACTAATGGAAAAGCTTCATGACGACATTACCTCGAAACAGAAGCGGTGACGACTGAACTTGGTGAACATATATTTTGCCAGAGTAACGATAGCTGTCGCAGTAGCACACGGAATCTATCGTGGAAAACAATTAAGATGAGCCTAAATGGAATACAAATAATTTGGCAAGTTGTTTTTTCAACAGGTATCACTCATTTCCGAACATACCCATCTACAGCGTGCGACAATTCCCAAGCTAAAGTTGTTGTGACAAACATTGACCCATTTTGTTGTGGCCATCGCGAAGAAAAAGTAGAAAGACGCAGTCACTGCTGCGAAACACCCAGCTTGCAAGCAGCCCTGAAATACTACTATAAGTGCGAAAAATCGTTCGTAATCCGAAATGCGAAAAAATTCAAACATGGTTGGCCTGAGGGGGAGGAGTTCTGTGAAGCTTTTGTAAAGTTTTGTGAAGCCACGAAAGTTCGCTTTTGAGCATATTATCAATACATCAGCGAAGTGCCGCTTTGAAAACTGTGAGCTGTATCTCACCTTGACCGCAAAAATGTTCTCGCCCTTTACTGCGCCACAAAAGGGCACCTGGAAGGGATCCAGCAAACACTAGGGTGAATCTTCACAGAAATTCTCTCCACCACACGACAGACAGTGAGAGATCCATACCTGATATCGTCACAATCAGCCGTAGGGATGCAATGAGCCCGCCTCGCCCTCGGCTGCCTTCCTTGACCAAAAGTGGTTGGTTGAGATCAATACAAAATAAAAACAATCAGTAGTGAAAAAGCCGCAGATGGGCTCATTTCATCCCTCTTGCATCCACTTCGACTGACTGACCATCACCTTCATGAACACAGTGAGCACAGCAGCAAGGTCTTATTTCACACTTGCTCAGATTGTTTTACAAAGGGGACAGTTTTTGGCGCCTTCAGCGCTGGTAGTTCTGCAGGGAGAGCCACCCCCTGGGCAGCAGCCCTGCCGAACCTTCGGGAAGTCTCCTCTCTGCGTATGGGTTTAACCGCTCATGCGCTTAGATCTCATGTTAAAAATGCGAAAATCAGCGCTACAAATTACTACTCCACTACCCGCAATTACTCCCACAAAGTAAGGGGTGAGGCTAATCACTACAAACTCACCGACTTTGACGATAACAAAGGTTGGAAATGTAAAAGAAAGTGCAGAACATGTGATATAACGACGCTGTTTGTCGACAGGGGGGCATTTCGTATTATCATTGCTTCCCTAAATCCGGTTTACAAATCTCACTCTGGTAAAACTTGTGAACTCTTGTGAAGCTGAAGTGATCGTCTAGCCACTATCCTAAAACGTGTCAACTCGAGAAACGGCTGCCTAGATGGGTCGACACATCTATGGAAAGCAAAATGCCCCCCCCCCCCCCGTCGACAAACTGCAATTGATATAACTAATACAGATAATTACATTGTATCAAACGTTACAAATCTATATATTAACACATATAAAGAAGCAGATGCAGATTGTAACGCTAAAAATGTAGTTTACTGTTTAACATGCAATGGCTGTGGGATACAATATGTTGGAATGACAGTAAGAAAATTAAAGAAAGAATTGGAGAACATCTTTCTAATATATTTTCACATAAAGTACACACACCGTTATATAATCACTTCTACAAATGTGATAGAGGTATAACGGTACAAGTACTAGACTGTATGAAGTCTAATGATAAAACCACATTAATAGAAAAGGAACTTTTTTGGATCAAACTTCTGATGACAGCATATCCCTTTGGGTTGAACGATAACATAAAGGGATATGGAAACATTACAAATATAGATAATCCTCTCATGTACAAGGGCAATCATCCCTTCTTCTCTCTTAAAATTACAAAACAAAGGATAAATAGAGGAAAAAGAAACAGTAAAAAGAATAAAGTAAACACATACGATAATATTATAGCAGAGATAACAAGTAATAGTGAAACACTCAAACCTATTCAGTACTACAGAATGCTCAAGAGTCTGCGTAAAGAAGAAATTAAGAAACTAATTGAACTCTCCATGTCTGCAGACTTCTTACAGAGACTAGCAATCACAAGGTTAATCTATTACAGAAACATTTTCGTTCATGTTACCATGACAAAGTAAAACCTCTACTGACAAAGGCTAATATTGAAAATATAGGAGAACACATACCTTACAACTTAATCAAACAATATCAAGAAAAATACGTGTTCTGTCCTCTTGACAAAGCAAATAATAACTATGGCATCATCTGCAAGAAGTTCTACCTTTTGAACATAATGCATGAAATGGGCATTTCTTATGATGCTGCCAACCACACATTTGTCTATGGAAACAGTAATAACACATATGAATTAATGCCTCATACAAACAAGTATCCTACTATATATAATCCGCTAAGTTTGTCTGTTGGTGTGTGTGTGTGTGTGTGAATGTATGTTTGTGTGTCTGTATGTGTGTTTGACCGGAAATTCATAACTTCCTTCAAAAGAGCGATAGAGCCCTCAAACTGATAAGTGATGTAGGGGGTCGTGCACGAACATTATTGGTCGGTGGCAGGGAGTGATAACAGTTGATAAGATACCATAAGGAGCCTTAGAAGGTAAGGGTCACCAAATTCACAACGCGCGTCACAGCAGCGGTAGAGCGTTGGTTCCAAGAAGTAAGATAGAGGGCAGGATGGGGACATTTTGGTGGGTGGCAGGAAGTGATAACAGCTGATAAGATACCATAAGGAGCCTTAGAAAGGAATGGTCACTAACACCATAGTGCGCGTCACAGCGACGGTAGAACGTTGTTTTCAAGAAGTAATATATGGGGCAGGATAGGAACATTATTGGTGGGTAGCAGGACCTGATAACAGCCGATAAAGTACCATAGGGGGCCCGCTTCAGGAAGGCCTCAAAATTCAATGCAAGAGTCGGAGCAACAACGGGGAGCTGCATCTTTGCTATGCCTGCGACTGAACTTGACCACCGTGGTCCAAGAATTAATGGGCTAAACCTTAGTGAGCAGAGATGTTCCTATCCCTTAGGATGTAGTCGGAGTTGATCCGACCGCTAAACTCTCGAGTACCACCCAGAAGTAAAAGCCTAAAATTGTTTGCCAGTGAGGAATGATAAGAGTCGCCAATAGACCGATATGTGAAAGCTGCTCACGGAAGAATTAGGATGTTAGAACACTTCACTATGATTTCGATATTGTTACCATTGAAACTCTTTCAACCGCTAGTTGCCTCATTTCCAACGAATGGTGAGTGTTGTGATAAGCACCATACGTTGGCAAATGTTCATTAAAGAGGAGAATTATGATGAAATGGGCCGTGTTTTGAAGCATGGGAAAAAGGCGAAGTTTTAGGGGCCACCACAGAAATTCTGCCATTGTTCAGTACCATAGGTTTAACAATTCGCGCAGTAATGCGCGTCAGCCAAACTGGTATCTTTAATATTGAAGCACAAATTCCTTTGTGTAAAGAATAATATCAATATATCCATTGATGCAGAAATACCTACTATATATGCCTTACCAAAGCTACATAAGAATCCAGTTAAATTCAGATACATCACAGGTGCACATAGCAGTAGTGTTAAGCCTTTGGCCCAGGAATTACGCATAGTCTTCACACATCTCAAAAATCACTTTATTAACTACGCCAAAGTAATACAGAATCGCAACAGACCATCAAGACATGCCACTAATGGTTACCATGTTTTCTATACAGATGGTAAAGAATTTAAGAACAACTACAGATATTACAAATCCAGCGATTTAGTTTACTTTATTGACTATCTTTTACGTAACAGCTTTTGTCTTTTTGCTAACAATACGTTCAAGCAGACTAAAGGTGTCCCACAAGGTGGCAATTTCAGTCCACTACTGGCAGATCTTAATTTACAAAAATAAATTTATAAGTTACAAATTCTCAATCGCAAATAACTATAGAAAGATAAATAGACTAGTGACAGGTATTCTCATTTGCAGCGGTGCTCAACACTAATTCTCCTCCTTCCACTACACTTTTAATTGATTTGATTTTTGTAATCCGCTTGGACATTGTTTGATACTCAACATCTCTCAGTAGGTTTAACCTATTAACAATCCAATTTTCCTTCCTCCTACACGCATTTATCTTGATAGCATGAACTTTGCATGTAAACCCCTTTAACTTTTACATTCTCTCTCGTTTTATCCTATTTCTCAACACCTTCCCCTATGTAGTCCATGTCCTCATGTCGTCAACCTGTCGCACTGATGAGCTCGGGGGTTGGCTAGACAATGATGATTCGTCTGCGATACCGAGCGAAACGGATCATCTGTGCTCTGGAGTGTATTCCTTTCCCAATGTTTGTTTTTCTTTGCTTCTAATTAGGAACAATTGTGACATCCCTGGAAATTTTTCAAGCTGCCTCCACATTTGCGATCCACCATGCTCTCTATTCCGGGATGCTCATTGTACACCTGAGCTTCCCTCAGGCTCCATAAGTTAAATAAGCCGTTAAAAGTTCTTGCCGGTTTAGATTTAACGGGCGAACTCTGGGCAGTTAGCCTGGGTGCCATGATTTAGCGAGAGCGGTATACGGTAAGAAAACTGCAGGAGTACTGCAGAGTAGGGTTGGGCTCCGCTGTATCTTCTAACGTTTGGCATGACTTTACTTGCTTCCCGAGCTGACTGCTGACCTCTCACCAGCAACCCATGTAGAACATAAAAATTCAATAGGGTTCGCTTACATCATATCAGTACAGCAAGTCCCAATCATTATCGTGCTCCCGTATGCTTGCGTTTGGAGCCAAGGAGCAAGATCTAGCGGAAGGATTTAGGTGCCAGCATTCAAGTGCCAGTGGCGCGAGGTCATGCCAGAGGCAAACGTTGGGAGATGTAACGTACTCGCTAATACCTGAGGTACATACATTTGACCCTCAGTTGAAAACTGTTGAAACAGAGTTGTGAAGTGGGCGCGACCATCCAATGACTCCCATTTATATATATAGATAAATTTCATAGAGATGAAGATACCTGAATATACAGCTTGATGTTTTGTCTGAACCTTGTGACGTCCTGCCCTCCATGAGACGACTTGAACAATTTCTGAAACCGATAAGACTTTGCGGGAGAGTAGTATATATTAGGTTGTCCGGAAAGTTCTCAGCGTTTTGGGTGTTTCACTTTAAACGATCGTAACTTTTTTATACTCATCGGATTTAATCGAAATAGGCACCATTCGAATCAGCACACTTTTGCCAATGTGACAGCAGTCGAGAAATCCCATCAAAGTAAAAACTGGGTGGTCGAAAATTCACGAAATCCACTAAGGCTTTTTTGCCTGGTCCTGATTGATGAAGTATTTTCCAGCAAGGGAGTTCTGAAAATGTTAGAAAAGGTGATAGTCGGTTGGCGAAAGGTCTGAAGAATATGGCGGTTGAGGTAGAACTTCAACCCCCAATTCGTTCAATTTATGGATAGTGATTTGTGAAACGTGTGGGCGGGCGTTGTCATGCAAAGGAATCGGACCCTTTCTTTTGATAAGTGTTGGCTGCATCTGACAAAATTTTCGGTACAATTCGTCGATTTCTTCACAGTAGGACTCTGCTGTGATGGTTTGGCCTGGTGATAAAAAGTTATAGTGGATCACACCAGCCGATGACCACCAAGCCGTGACCAGAATCTTTTTTTCGTGAGGGTTCGGCTTTGAAAATTACCTCGGTGGTTCGTCGAAATCCAACCACTGTCCGGAACGTCTCCTGTTATCATACATGACCCATTTTTCATCACAGGTGACAATTCGGTCCAAAAGCGGGTCGTTTCTGTTGTGCAAAAGCAGTGAAGAAGAAACCTCGAGACGTGCCGATTCCTGCCGGTCACTCCGATTGTGGGGCACCCAATTGTCGAGTTTTTTCACCTTCCCAATGCGTTCCAGACCATCTGCAACAGTGGATTTGCCAAGGCCTAGCTCTTCTGCTATCTCTCGAACTGTTTGGGATGGGTCAGCCTCCAAAATCCCCAAAATCCTCGTCAGATATTGCTTTAGGTCGACCGCTATGAGGTTCATCTTCAAGGCTGAAATCTCCAGAACGAAATTTGTTGAGCCATTGCCGCACAGTGCTTTCTCTAGCACTATTGGGCCCCCACACCTGGTTAATTTGTTGAGCTGTTTCGATTGCGGATTGCCCCAATTTATAGTCGAAGAAAAAATCGTCCGAAGTGCTCTTTTCACATGCTTGAAAAAATCTTGAAAAAAGGGGTTTATCAAGCAATGGTGAAACGGCAATTATACCATCAGATAGCGCAAGAAATTCTCTACAGGATGTGCTACTGAGAAGCAAGGCAGAATGAGTTTTTAATCAGCAGTGAATGTACAAAAATAGGTGCACAAAACGCTGAGAACTTTCCGGACAACCTAATAATTGCAAGGTAGTTTAGACTGAACAGGGGTAGGAGAATCTCAACTCACTTACCTTTAGGTTCCTCAGAATAACCAAAAAAGCAACCGTATCAATTACAATAACTGTAGCGCACAGAACTGCACAATATGCGAAGGCAATGTAAAATGAGACAAAGCGGCTGCATGAGGTAGAGGAGTATGTCCAAAGGAACGATTCCGCGTCGTATAGGAAGTTACACCCCGCTGAAAGAAGGTCGTATCAAGAGGTATTTCTTTCAGCTACAAAAGCTACCAAAACGCAAGATACTGTACTACCAAAGCTTGAAATGAAGAGTGAGGCTTAGTTCCCATCGTAAGCTCCAGAGTACAAGCTCAACTTCTATAGTCACTCAGTCAGTCGCTTGCTCACAGTTTTCAATACAAGTTTCGGACCTCTCATCTGCGTAGCAGTGTCTCCTTTCTTGGAAAGTTCTGTCAGTACTGATGTTTTACTCGAGACGTCCCAGACTGCTTTATCTACTGTTTTCTTGTTTTGTAAGTATACTGAAAAGATATTCCGCAGCTGATGAGTCCCTTACCGGGATGATGAGCGCTTTCTACTCCAATTCTGATGAAAAGTGGCTCATTTAATGTAGTGTGGTCTTGCGGGAGCCGGTCAATGTATAAGATGGAGTTCTTATCCTCGCGCAATTTGGCACCAATTTATTGTCCCCAGAGAGTAGAACCCTTGGTCGCCTAGGGAAGGGGCGCTTTCAGATTCATTCTGAGAGACGAGACGCCACCTGATCCTCCGTGATTACCATTTACGAATTGATATGGGGGACTCTTAGCCCTCCGTCTGTGTGTTTTTGCTAGGTTCCTAGCTATGAAGTCGAGGCAATGAAAGCTTTTTGTGACTAAGCAATCGAGCGCTTTTCTTGCGTTACCGTTCTGTACTAACAGAGTGTAAACGAGGAAAGATAACTATCAATTTTCCCCACACAGAAATAACTCAGAGTGCAAACCAAGGATGAATCACCGCAATTTTCTCGAGACGCTAAGGGTTTTTGATAACTGTACTGAGGAAGAATCGAACTATACCTATAAAGTAGATGGTGCCATGAGCGATGCAGAGTATCCAGAACGCGGCCAGTATTTGCTTGGTCCGTCGTATTGAGAACGTGAAACTAAACTACGAAAATCTTGCCGACAAAATTGCTTTTTGTGGAAGAGTAGTATCCGGAGACAGTCCACTAGGCATTAATTTATTGAAACACTAGCTTGCGACTGAAAATTCCGTGAAATTAACGCAAATATCGTACAAGGGGAAAATCAAAATATTCCAGTTCTGAACTTGTATGCCTTGGATAGGTATTTGTTTTTGAGTACATGCCACAAAAAATCGTCCGACAATGAATGCAGCGATTTCAATCCCCATCTACAAGCCTACGCTTGAAATACAGCAAAATGGAGGGTTTTACGTGCATTTGAGAACTAACGCCTCTTAGCAGTAAGGTTATTCCATTTGAAGAAGACAGTATGTGAATTGAGCTCCTACTTATAGCCTTTAGCCAGTATTCAATGGACAACTGACGTACTTGTACATGAATGGGGAACAGATAGCCAAAAGTCGATTGAGAGCCATCTGTAATTGTCCATAGACAGAGCCAAACCAGAATATCACGGTGAGTTGGCCCATTTTCTCTCCGAAATAAGAATGAGTTATCGCTCCAGATAAACCACTGAAATGGGTCGAGAGTTATATGTGAGCGAAGGCGGTACCCCATAAGAAATGTGGGATTTTAAGCACTGACGTGGTTTGAGGGACCACGTTTGGCAGTGGCCCGCGGCGACTCAGATCGTCCGTGCTCCCCTAAGCCTGAACCAGATTAAAGAAAAGATTCACTGTTATGGTGGCAGGAGGAGCACAGGCCACCGGAGTCGTCATAGTCGTTCTATTCTTGAATTGTGGCCTTCATCATTGCGAGCCGTAAAATTTACACGATAAACAGTTGTGGTAAACTTCCCAGACTTACAGTAGAGTTGCTGGAGCAGCCCAAAAAGTGAAAATCGTGAGTACGCCAACATCAGCGACCAAATGCGATGCACAAATGTAGCCAAATGCATTATGGAAGGAGGGTGTGCGATAGATTAGCTTAACGGCTGCGACATTCAAAAGAATTCCGATCATGCCAACCTGAAATTGAGTGTAGTTTAGCAGACAGCTTAACACCTGTTTTTCTTTTCTGTGCTTCTGGGAGAAGCTTCCTTTGAACTCCGCACCCCTAGGACGCGCTAAGAGCTTGTTTATACTTCATTTTTACATGGTGGAAGATGGGTTGTTCGTAAGACAGTTCAACTTGAGACAACTGTC
>MU949484.1:0-16644 GCA_036418165.1 Cooperia oncophora
CCAGCATTTTGGGCCGAGTACCAAATTATCGTCTTAAGTGCCTTCAAATATGTCCACTTTTGAAGCGTGGCGGCCTACCGTATCGCAATATTCTTCCAAATCCAACCCGAAAAAAACTTCCAAAACTTACTCCATTTTCTGGAGCTTTTTCAGGGATTCTTGATCTGAGCAGATGCATTTTCACGGACGGAGGAGTCTGACAAAACAAAGCCCGAATTTGTCTAATTTCAAGTTTCCTTTCCTCTACTGTTCATACAAACACTGCCACGATTTTAGAAAAATCGAGCGCACGGCGTACTCCAAAAAGAGCTGTTTGACGCCCTATCGAAACAGCAAAATACATACAAATAATAAGAAATCGACTACTAACGAGCGCACTCCGAGTTCGCCACATACTGCCCTAGAACCATATCCTTTAGGTGCACTGGTTTGACTGGCTTCACACTCTTCAACCTAGAAACTCTTCGGAATTACTCGTCCTTCATATATATACAAATGATAGTGGAACGGCGATCTTGGAACGATGTGATAATGGCGAAAATCACAAATGTAGGGGCGGAGACCATGAAGCGTGACAAAACCTCGCCGCCCTTATCCACCGACGTCGACCCGCGAAAGCGCAACATCCTCTGCGATCGCGGGCTGCGTCACCTGGTCCAAGAAGGGTTTCTGCGCGTTGGCTTATCGCGGGCTCTGCCTCCACGAGCTGGGGCTACCTTACCTTCTCGTCTCGGATATCTTCAGCATTCAAACTGGCAGGTTTCTCCATAGCTACCAACGTCAACATTTGCATCAAATGATTCTGCATTACGTCCCTAAAAGAAGGAGATGATCGTATTTCCAAAATGTTGTAGTTGGTTGATGGCACAGTCCACGCTGATTGCTTGGACGGAGTCAAACCTTTCACAGCGCCTGCTTCATCAGTGCGTTTCTCCTCTCTTACATGATGAAAAAGAGGTGCTTGTCGAGTGACCCAAATCGGAAGAGCACATTGGTAGGCCCGACCCCGCCCATGCGATCATTGTGGGCTTCTGGGAACAAGGCAAACAGTTATTTTCGAATTGAAAATACCACTCACCTTATTATACCAGCCTTATCGAAATAGCCTGCTCGTCCACCGGTACCAAAATTCTCCTTGAATGAGATTGTGACGGAGGCAATGTTGTCGCGATTCCATGACGGGCCAAGGAAGCGATTGCCGAACCTTAACAGTACTAATCATCGAGAAACTAGCAAGTATCAAAGTGGAGGGGGAGGGCCACCCATGCCGCCAAGGTATGCATAGCATCCGATTTTGCAAAACAGGAAGCACGCCGAGGTATGCATCGAACACGCCTACTTTCACAGATAGCGATATGAGCCCCGCCTATGGTGAGCACTTTTCCCTGAGGTGCATTCCATGACAGCCAGATAGACGGGGGAACAGGCGGAGACATACAACCATTCCGCCTTCCTCATTAGTTCGCTCTCTCATTGTTGCATTAGTAAAAGTAGCAAGCAATGAGGATAGCATAATGGTTTCGAGTCTCTGCCTACCTCGCTATGGCCAAAATGTACTGCAATCACCCGTTTTTTGGGTGCTTTCAGTGGAAAAAAAGGAGAAAGACAAGACAACCAGCAGGCAACTTATTCTTGAGCCCAAAACTCAGTAATTTTTAGGGAATTCTTGAGAATGGGCAAGCTGGGTAAGAGCCCCGGGCGGCCGAATACACATGAAGTACGTCCTTCTGCTGAGGACTGTGCTACAAAATAGACCCCTCGGATTTCCACATCTATTCTCACTAACCATCTTCCTGAAATCTTTAACTCCCTATCACTAAACTAGGGGATATCGTCTTCTACAAAAGTCTCCAGTTTTCCGCCAAAAATACCGGTCGAGCTGCCAGGGAATGAGCATACACAGAACGGAAACGCTGAGAAAAACAATGAAATTCTTCAAAAACAGACACGACCCCCGTCCCTCTTTTCAGCGACCGAATAGGGTCGACCCTCTCGGTTGGAGATCCTCATAGTAAGCGTGCAATTAGGAGTCAGAGTAATACTATATATTAGGTTGTCCGGAAAGTTCTCAGCGTTTTGTGCACCTATTTTTTGTACATTCACTGCTGATTAAAAACTCATTCTGCCTTGCTTCTCAGTAGCACATCCTGTAGAGAATTTCTTGCGCTATCTGATGGTATAATTGCCGTTTCACCACTGCTTGATAAACCCCCTTTTCCAAAGACTTTTTCAAGCATGTCAAAAGAGCAACTTCGAACGATTTTCTTCTTCAACTATAAATTGGGTCAATCCGCAGTCGAGACAGCTCGACAAATTAACCAGGTGTGGGGGCCCAATACTACTGGAGAAAGCACCGTGCGACAATGGTTCGACAAATTTCGTTCTGGAGATTTCAGCCTTGAAGATGAACCTCGTGGCGGTCGACCTAGGGCCATACCTGACGAGGATTTGAAGGCAGTCGTAGAGGCTGACCCATCCCAAACAGTTCGAGGGGTTGCAGAAAAGCTAGGACTTGGCAAATCCACTGTTGCAGATGGTTTGAAACGCATTGGGAAGGTGAAAAAACTCGATAAGTGGGTGCCCCACAATTTGAGTGACCGGCAGAAATTGGCACGTCTCGAGGTTTTCTTCTGCACTGCTTTTGCGTAACAGAACGACCCGTTTTTGGACCGAATTGTCACCTGTGATGAGAAATGGATCACGTATGATAACAGGAGACGTTCTGGGCAGTGGTTGGATGCCGACGAGCCACCCAAGCATTTTCCAAAGCCGAATCTTCACGAAAAAAAGGTAATGGTCACAGTATGGTGGTCGTCAGCTGGTGTGATCCACTACAATTTCTTGTCACCAGGCCAAACCATCACAGCAGAGTCCTACTGTGAAGAAATCGACGAAATGTACCGAAAATTGCGTCAGCTGCAGCCAGCACTTGTCAATAGAAAGGGTCCGATTCTTCTGCATGACAACGCCCGCCCACACGTTTCACAAATCACTATCCATAAATTGAACGAATTGGGGGTTGAAGTTCTACCACACCCACCATATTCTCCAGACCTTTCACCAACCGACTATCACCTTTTCAAACATTTTCAGAACTCCCTTGCTGGAAAATACTTCATCAATCAGGACCAGGCAAAAAAGCCTTCGTGGATTTCGTGGATTTTCGACCACCCAGTTTTTTACTTTGATGGATTTCTCGACTGCTATCACATTGGCAAAAGTGTGCTGATTCGAATGGTGCCTATTTCGATTAAATCCGATGAGTATTAAAAAAGTTACGATCGTTTAAAGTGAAACACCCAAAACGCTGAGAACTTTCCGGACAACCTAATACCTACGAGAGGAACATTACTTACCTTAGTACCATCAAGTTCTGCACCATCTCTTTGCCAAGATAATGGTCTATCCGGTAAAGTTGATCCTGAAACAGGTAGTATGCCCATAATATCTGGAAAATGCTTACCTCGTTGCTATTGTTAGCGCAACTATGGCGCCGAGCTTGGACTAGGCGTGAAATAAGCCTCAAACGCACCTCATGGAACATTTTGGACAGATGACTAGAAAGCTTTAGCTGGAGCGACTCTAATCATGTCCAAATGCGCTTCTCTATATAATCTCTCGTCACAGCGAGTCCCTGAACACCAGACGATACATCCAAGCTTACTTGACCCAATGCAAACATGAAAAGGGACAAAAATTGGCAATTACGATAGTCACTGTCTTCTCCTGCTTCACTGCGCTACCCTAGAGCAAAAAGGATAAAGGAGACGCACCCATGATCCATGCAATGTTGGTTCAGTTCGGACGTCACGACCTCGAAAACAGTTGGTGGCAACGCAAGGATAGTACAGTCGATTGACCGGTTCTGAAAAGCAGAGGTAACTATTCCATAAATGCCACGAACAAAGAGGTTATCCAGCTTTTTGCACCCCCCTCCCCCTATCCGCCGCCCAGCCATTAGTTACATCCCCTTGAACTGTATGGGAGTCAAGAGTGAGTAAGCAGTGGTCTCTCGCAGAGTACAATGGCATTAAAAGCACACCCCATGATTGTATGGGCGGGACTAGGCCTACCAGCTTTTATGAAAGCACTGCGTAGGCTCTACCCACATGGGCAGAGATATGAACAAACTTTTTCACACGCTCCACAGCACGTAAAGAAAAAACTCACGATCATTACTCTTCTTTTGAATTTCATCAACAAAACTGGCCAGTTTCTCGAATCCTTCTGGCTCATCGTACTTGCCCTGGAAAAGACAAGAGATAACCCATCAACAACCCAACATAATATTGCCACTTGAACGTGAAAATAACCTGCACCACACCTTCATATATGCACATTTGCTCATAAATTCCTCGAACTTCTTCTTTTCATTGTCGTGTACCTGAAAAACCGAATATGGCTTACTGTAGTTTTGAAGATGTCATGACCTATGAGACCCCGTTCATACTTCGCGAGACGAGCTGCTCAATCGCGCGACTGGAGGGCGGCGCGACAGCGACCGGTTGTGCCCCACAGTCTGTCATGTAAGCTGAGATATATCTCTAGACGACTTGACACGTTACAGGAAGTGGCAGAAGTACAAAATGCCCCCTTCGCCCAACTGTCTCCAGCTCTAGTCTCCTGACGCGGCATCGGTCCAACGATTAGCGATGGAGCGCGGTCGGTCGCAACTGCAGGATTTGTGAATCGCGCGACTGACCATGAACGCCCAATTGAAGTATAAACTCGCTTGATGCCATGATGACGCTAGCTAGCCGACCAGTTCGCCTTCTCCACTTACCTTGCAAGCTTTCTCAAACGATTCCCTCAGCTTCTCCATAGTCAGATCCGAACGAGCATAGCCGACAATGGTTATGTTCAACGGCAGGAGAGAATCGCGATATAGCCACCACAGCGTCGGATAAATTTTCTTCTTAGCGAGATCACCCTAAAAGATAGAATTTACACCCATAGAAAACATAACCGCAAGGACGTCTCACGTTCCACCCGTCCCCCCCCCGCCCCAACGGCAGTTTCTTTTTGGGAAAAGGAGGAACTTTTTGAAACACGAACTCCGAAAAACTGAGTTACAACTCGGAAAATTTTAGGGGAACGAAATTCAGAAAGGATTGAAATGGCGGACGCAGGGGGGGGGTCATACAAGGGGGAAAATTTTGAGGAGGGTCGTATTTTGCGGGAATTTTCCCAACGGCAGGACGTGCCCTCATCCCAACGATGTGGATAACGTGTGCAAAACAGGAAAAACTGTCAAAAAACATTTCGAGGCCAAACAGGGATTCTGCTCAGGTACAGCATCGTTGTGTGAAACACCATGGCGGCGTTGTACTTTTCTGCTGGGAGGAAAGGGTGATTGTTATTTGGTTGTTGTTTGGACAGGGGGTATCGTATTGTGGCTGGTAGAGAGGAATTAAGGCAACGTTAGGAAACTACCTCTACCACTGACGGAAATTTTCAGGTCGTGAAAAACTGGTGTGGGAATTGGTAGGTAGGTGTTGGGGAGGGAGGGATAGGGGATGTCGCACTGACACCACCAATTCACACATCACGATGCTGTACCCTGTCTCCAGTGCACGTCAAGCTCATGGCTGATGACTCCTTTCCCTAACCAAAGCTTGACCTTAATGGAGATTCTTACAGAGACTACCCCTCGGAGATACCTGTCGCCTGCACTCTGAGCCCTTTGGGAAAAGGGTACACAGGATGCGGTTGAGTGCTCTCCCTTCCCCCGCCTACGCCCAAATATTCACAATTTTCGCATCAATCAAAACATGAGATTACAATACTCACAGATGCACCGAATATCACGAATACATAGGGTGGATCATACAAGAGGTCCTTTTCCATGGACTCACGAAGAAATGCGATAAGGTCCGGCGACAAGGGCGCCGACACCGAATTAGCTCGACCACTTCGAGACATTTCTGTAAAATCATAGAAATAATTGGCTTTCCCCAAATCACATCGTCCATTTAATCCATTCTCGTGAAGGAAAACAAAAACAAACCATGAAGAAGCCGAAAGGAATACATGATCGATTTTCGGTGTCACTACACTCCAGTGGAGTAATTCGTGACAATCAATGGCAGCCACTTATAGAACAATTCGGGGGCGCGGGCAACAAGTTCTGTAGGGGCTAATACGAACAACTATTTGGTTTTTAATAACCTCCCATGAAGGCATTTGTCTAACCAGTTCCTGACGGGAATAAGCAAAACCATTCAGAAGAACGAGCGACAGCCCTTTATGGATCCACCTCTACATAGCAGTAGTGAAAGAAACCGAGCAGAATCACTGTGACACTCTACTAGAAACGCTAACACCTGCTGCAGGCGCTCAGGGGGACATTAGTAGATCCAAGGGCTTCGCCCCAGAATCCGTGCCTGAAGACTCAAATAAATCCTCGAGGCAGTTCGGTGACGAGAGGGGGCATTTTGTACTTTTGCTACTTCACGTCAACGTGTTGACCCAACACAGCATCTTCTCGAGTTGAAATGTTTTACCATGATGGCCTGACGAGTTTGCTCTAGCTTCACAAGAGTTCACAGGTTCCACCAGAGTGAGACCGGCATCAGTCTGCAGTTGAGACGGCGCACGCGTGCAAGTACCTTGCACGTGCAAGTTGCCAAAATGCCGGCTCCCCCACCGTGCCGAACTGCGCCCAACCCTCTGCCGTAACCACCAACCCGCTGCCGCTACCTCTTCCCACACAAATCAAGACTGATCACGCGAGACGATTAAAGCACCAAGGGGAGAGCAACCGGGCAACTACCGCTGCGACTAATTCTGAGCTTGTTTATCTTTTACAATCATACAAATCCTTATTTGTGGGGCAAGTGCACTCACTTTAGTGCCGTCGATTGATTGGAGACAGACATAAGGAAGATACAGGCCGCAGTTAGGGAACAAATCTACAATCCTAACAGCTTGCTCTTTAATTTGAAGGCGACCCTACGTCGTCGAGCTGCCTCATTTGACCACTGCCAATGTAACTGGCGGACTGGCCTCATCCGCAGCAATTTCCGGTCCGTCAAACTGTTTTTATCTACCGACAGCAATAACCATGCCAACCCTCAGGACAAAAACAACTCCTCTTATAACTGCGCAAAGACATTCTCAGATAAGAAGAACATAGTGAATGTAGTACGAACGTGATTCGAAAGCCTCAGAGGCCGAGATATCTGTCTCGCAATGGGTGTAGCGCCGTGCGAGACAATATGGAGGGAAATATTGCCTCTGGAATAGACGCGAGCAACATACCCGCGTCATCTGACTCCATGAAAAGTTAATGGTATCGAGTGTGAGAAGCGACGCCCCACCACTTCAACGGGTTACCCCATTCGGTGTCTAGGGGCCCGTACGATCACTACGACATCTTTTGGCACTATCAGTTGTTTTAAAATCCATATCTGTTGTGGAAAGCTAAGGAATTACGCTCGGACAGCAAGCAACGAGCCCAGAATCCACAAGCACGGAAAACAGTCGTGAGGTTTTCACAGACCCCATGACCGCACTGTTTCTGATGACACCAATCGCCATTCGCTCCCACTCACGCGAATTCACTAGAGCGTGAGAGGGCGAATCAGTGGTGCAGGAGCACTCTTAATCGGGGCTGCTGCAAGCAGAGAGCCGGCTACGAAGCCCTTGTGACGCAGGCACCGGAATTTTTTAATTTATTTTTTTAATTTTTTTTTTGTTAATGGAAACGGCAAACGGGCGGTCAAGCATCGAAACGTGCAAAAAACGTATGGCGAGCCAGGAAACGGGATTTTTCAAGGGGAGGGGACTCCGGGGTGGGTGAGCTACTTACAGTCGGTGAAAAACTGGAGTGAGCGAAGTCACAACGGCCATAGAGTGCCATGCGGACGAGAGAGTGCAGCGGCTCGAACGAGAAGTTCGACGTGTTCAAAGGGATTGAGCTCAAGTTGTCCGTAGACCGCCTATATGAAGCCGAGGCCTGATGCTTTCGTTTCCTTTTTTGTTTGTCTGAAAGTCTCCTCCCAGCCTCACCAATTTCACTCACCGTTTTTTCTGTGCGCTACTCTTCGAAGGAGCTCCTCGTCATCGTCATACCGCCGAATAGATTTGTTTGCTTTGTTACCGGTTCTGTGCTGTAATGTACGCCTAACTTCGCCTAACTATTTTTACACATGAGTTCGTTGTCAGCCTCAATAAACTGATGGGGTCACTAAGGACTAAGACAGAAGCGGGTAGACTTCCGCTAGAACACTTCTGAATTGTTCACTCTTGTACAACCACACAAATCCTTACTCGCGAGTCAAAAATGGTACTACACACATGTACGTCAGTTCGTAGTTATGTCACAATTTCTTGACCGAACCGTAACGAAATTCCATCTCAGCGATCTCTCGGTTTACCGCCACGTAGCTGACAGGCTGTTACAGTGTAGCACTTTGATCATAGATGGGAGTGTTGCTAAATCAGCAGGCCTTGCAAAAAGTTTTTTCAGCAGGCTGAAAGTAGATCATCCAAGGTGCCCCGGAGTGCCCTAGAAGTAGATCATCCTTCATAGCTTCATGAAAACCCATAAACTTGCTCCTCACGATACGCTGCCAACAAAACCGGACTTCTATGAAATATGTCCTATTATTAGCTGTGGGGGAGGGAAGGGGCTGGAATGTACTAGCGGTTTCTGCGCAACATATTCACCCAGCAGGAATCCTCTGCGAATAAGGCAAGCGTTCTACTTAAAGGCAGTTGGCACGATAAATCCCTCCAAGACGAGTAGGATTAATACGCCTGGCAGGACGGAATTCCGCGACCCTGAGCAGGCGCTGCATAAGCGGAGGTGCCCTTATAAGGGCCCTATCAAGCCACAACATTCCGACCCAAACGCCCGCCACGCCCGCCCGCCCACAAATGGACGACCGTTCCTGACGCTCTAATCGATTCATTTGCTAAGCAAATTATGAAGCGAAGGGATTGGCATGAAGGATATATGAGTACACATATGCAGCCGTATCTTCGGTAGCGGTTATTGGCAAGATGCCTACGGGAAACTCGTCCAAAATCGATTTCTAACACATTGAGAACGGAGGCTCTTTCGCAGGATTTTGACCGTTTCACTCCGTTCTTTCGCCATTTCCCCACTATATAGCTCCCTACTAGCATTTTAGGCCGAGCACAAAATCATCGTGCCAAATGCCTTTAAATGAGATTCTCAGTAGCGTGCTCAGCCAAAGTCAAATGCTATTTCCTCAGACTTTCCCTGAAGAGAGAAATTTGAGCGAGAACGAGAATCGGTGACAGAAGTGACAGATGTGATGTAATTTTCTTGAGCAGATAGATTTTTTCAAGCAGTTTTTCAATTTTCTATCGAAGAGTCCCATCCTCCAATGAGTTCAGACGTAAACTCACTCCTCCTACGGTCGCTGGTCGATCCTGCTCTTTAATTCCAAGTGCGTTTCCAACTCGATTCAGGAAGTTCTCGTCCTGGTTCCGTTCACACCTGAGACATACTCTTTGACACAAGTTTGAGAAGAAAGCTAACTCTTACTTTTGGCGTGCAGAAACTAAGGCCAAAGCCACGAAAAAACTAAAAGCATACTAAAAGCACTCCTGAAAACGAAAGCCAAGGAAACAGAACACAACCACAGAAGCAACTACTTCCTATGGCACGCTTCTGTCATAACAGTCCAAAGTGTACTAGTACTGCTAGTATTGTTTTTATTCATAAAATTACCATTTCTATTGCCGAGACCAAGCAACGTTTATAGTTCGCGAGAGCGGCGATTCAGCTGTGAGACTCAGGCGATTCTGTCATTAGCAGTGGAGCGCTTTATCCATTATTCCGTTCAATATCTCAATATGCTCTCGTGGTACTGACCACGGCACTGGAAATTTTGAAAATACGACCTCCCCCACACAAAACTTCCTCCTATGGCTACCTCCCCCTCCTTTCTCATCCCAGCTTCTACTAGCATCTTCCTGAATTCTCCCAACTTCTTATCCCTTTTTTTCTCAGTTTTTTTTGTAAAGATTTTCTAGGGGGAAGGGGGAGTAATGCACCAATACGCTCGTGAAACAGGAATAACCGAAAAAAGTCAACAACCAAAAAATTTTCTCAAAGGCAAGTGCGCCCCCTGCCCCCTCACTGGGGTTCCCAACGTACGCCGCGCCTTGATCGATACCTATTCACTTGTAAACTCCACCGCTAACTACAAAGTCGAAAAATCGCTTAGCGAAACCCCGAGTCGAACAAATTTTGCCATCGCACTATATGTCGCGACTCGGATCTCCTGAACTGCACCCACGCTTTCGGCACCACCCATAAATCCATTAATTAATCATGTTTTTGATTAGAATTAGGCAACAATAAATCACAGTTCAGGCTTTGCAATGACGCTCGTTGACGTGAAGTCTGAGCGCCGCCGTGTTGCTGAGTAATTGTTGTTATTGACAGGTTGCTAAATATCAAAGAATCAAATATATCACCGAGTAATACTAGTCAATGATACTCCTTCGTAGGAATGAGGCCGAACAACGGACCTAGATATGCCCCGGTAATCTATAGGGACCTCTACCTTTCGCAACTTTAATGAACAAACTACGAGTCCCACTCCAACACCGAGCATTTTTTAATAAAACTGGATCACTACAGAACACACAAGGGGACAGTTCGGTGTTGGTGAGGCACCAGATGTACAGCGTGCCAGAGCTTTTTGCAGGTTACTTTGTGAAGACTTTGTCATCTCCTGTAACCGAAAAGGCCCTGTATCGCTTCGCAGCTTCACAAGGGTGTACAATTTAGCTGAAATGAACCAGCAAAAGGAACCAACAGCGATGCAAGAAGCCACCCCATGCCGAACAGCGTCGAATATCAGTAATCACCACAGACCAAACTCCGTATTATCAAGTAAACCCGGGTGCTGATAGCGGACTTGTCAAAAATGTCATCTATCAGTCCACACGAAAAAGCACAAGAATCACTGAGAAATTTCCCATCGAGGGCCTCGTACTGAGTCGAGAGGAAGCGGGTCTTCTTTGATCGAAGGGATCGTGACCGGTCTTAGGGGAAATTCTTCCTAGCAGCGCGGAAATTTTTGCAGTTGTTGACTTATCCCCCGCATTTATCTCAGAGCTGTACCCCCTTCCTTTTCCTCTTTTAGCGCGGAACTGCCTATACAACTACGATTTCAATTACCCATAAAAATCCCATAGATAAGGAGCCGGGTCCATAGATAGAGCGGTTGCCTTAGAAAATGAAATTGACGTTTGTATACGTTTTTTTTGGCGTTGTGTGCTCATGATTATCGCAATAATAGCCTACAACTCTACCTTTATTCTTACTGTTTTCTATACTCTTTCTATCCTGTATCACCTGCTATGAAACGTCGTAAATCGTATACAGCAGCTTTCAAGCTAGACGCCGTCAATTATCGTGATTTGCATGGAACCTTGGCAGCGGCTCGTCATTTTGAAGTCACTGAAGCAATGATAAGAAAGTGGGTTGTTGATCGACAAAATCTTCAAGAGATGCCAGCAACGAAGAGAGCCCGACGATACAAAAAACCAAGCGTTGAAGAAGTTGAAGATGCCATCTACAACTGGGTTGTTTCAAAAAAACATGAGAAGAAAATAAGAGTTGTCACGGTGAAATAATTAACGCTCTCTCTCTCTCGCTTTCACTGATCGAATGGGCTTCTTCAAGTTCTATCCAGAGATCAAATTCCGGCATTTCTAGAGAGATTCCGGCAGAAATTCCGTTGAAATCGCTATTTTTCTATATGAATTGTTTATTAAGTGGGCGGGTTTAGAGTTGAGGGGCGGAGCTTCTTCTAAACTTCTTCTCCGATTTTTATTTATCCATCCATCAAGTTAGAGGGGTGACTGCATTCAATTTCAATTTCATTCCAATTCATTTTTCACCGGTAAATTAAACCGCTCTTATCTATGGGATTTTAGGGTAATTGAATCTGGTAGTTGCTTAGTGACGACCTCCACCTGGGAACCAGCGGATCCCCAAAAAGGAGAGCTGAGCCTTAAATTCATTCGACTTGACACAAAATTTGTGGCGAAAAGACTTCATTACCCTTGCTTGTTACTGTAGAGTCAAACTTGACTGTCGCTGAATTTTCAACTTAAATTCTAATGCATGGCGCATTCCCAGCGCAATATTGATTGGTTCGGACCCAATCTATGATGTTCGGCATGGAGATGGAAGTGACGAATTTAGGCCGAAAAAACCGACTACTCCACATGATGACAATGATTACAAAACCGGTTTCATCTAATTCTTGCCCTTGTGTCCTCCGTTAAGAAGATAAACCCATTTACCGTGGCACTCTCACTAAAAATGCCAGGGAACTTTCCAGGGGATCAGTCTTCCTACAAGGCACCTCATCATTGGGGATTCCCCAACAGGAAGTAGTGTTTGGTCGCTAGGGGAAGGGGTCGCCATTGGTGAGAAAAATTGTTTTGATAGTTGATTTTTTTCTTGTTCTAGATATGCTATAAAGTACAGCGGAAATCGTATTTGCCCTCTGCAACTAAGAAAATTTTTGGGAAATTTTAGAAAATTAGTAGGAAGTTGGATAATCAAAGAAAGTGGTGGGTGGAATGGAGACGGGAGGGATCGTGTCTTCCTCGCCGTTCTTCCCAGCTACTTTTATAGCATATCTTAGAACAAGAAAAATCAACTATCAAAAACAATTTTTCTTTCCCGTCCGACGACGAAGCAGAACTAAAGACGGGTGAGGAGATCGTATCAAGGCCACCTTTTAGGAGGGGGGGGCGGGGCGGTCGCTATGATTAATACGTTTCCCAGTGGATGCGTGTCGCATTCTTTCTCCACAGTCCCACACCACTAGCCTTCCAGGACCCGGAAGGTTATTGGTGCGGGACTCGGGGAAGGATTTGAGAACGCCTGAGATATGCAAAAATAACTACCAGAAAAACGTATCAGTTGACGTCTGGAATCAGAGCTACGAACATTAGTTGAAGCGCAAATCGACGAAAGTCATACTTGGGCTGAGGGAAGGATCGTTTCCCCGAGAGGGATTCGGCTACTAATGAAAAAAAAGTGGATAGTTTTGGGGAAAGAACAGAATTTTCACTTTTCTGGTATAACGTATTCCCTATACCCTTCCTACGATCCCCTCGCCATCAAACGAAGTTTCTTCCTATCAGTGCGGAGCGCTGAGCGAGTAGGGAAGTTAAGCTCGTCAGAGGAGAACTGTATTAGAGGCAGCAAAGGAAGAGGGTCGCGCGGAGCGAACAATTTTCTCCACCACCGTGACGTTCTCTGCCTCGAATACGCAGGCTCGTAGTAGCCAGGGCACGTCTAGCCGTTGGAGTTACGTTTTGCAAAACACACGACCTGCCCCCCCCTGAAAGTTCTTTATCTGGTACAAACCTCTTCCACACCCACATCCTAGCTCCGTCTTCTCGAATTTTCACGGCTTCCTACCCGTTTTCTCCAGAAGTTCGTGTATAGCATAAAGCACAAGAATAAGCAACAACCGAAAACATTCTACTAAAAATCAAATCCGACACCAGCCCCTCTCCCGGGTGATAGTAGCGTCGTTGTGAGAACCCATCATAGCTACCCGCACTAAACCGAATTTCTGAGGAATCCGCGACATACGAGGATATTTCGAATGAACAGTCTTGAAAAAATCCAGCCGTTTCCGATGTTTTGAGGTCTTTTTCGAGATTCTTACAGTCCCTTCACATTTGAATATCTGACGGAAATACCGCCCATTCTCCCACGACCATGAAAATTGCTCTCAATTTCAGACTTGTTTTTGTTTGATAACTGCTGGAATGTTTTTACGCCGCAGTGCGCGATTACGAAAAGTAAGTGCTCTAATTTCGCAAAAACTCATCATCAAATCAAAGGTTCCAGAAAACCCTAGGGTCTCTCAGCAAATCGCTCGTTATCAGACGGCAAGTACGCAGTAGAACAATGAAATTTTCTTTTAGCACCCCTTAACGGATTTCCACGAAATTTCTGACCAATCAGCCATTCACTTATTTGATTTGGACCTTGTGCAACATGATGACGAAGGTCATACTTGGAGAACAGATGGAAAACCACTACCAAGAGCGTGGCATGTGATAAATTTCCAAGAACAGTCCACACTACAAAGTCAAAATCCATTCCCAACAAGTATATTACCGTTTTTCATGCAGCAGGGAAAGTGTGGAAGCCGGAGAAATAAGGTAAAGTAATGGGAAGGTAGACAGATTGAATGAACAATGAAAGGATGAAACTTCAGCGATGACGAAAGTTCCTCCTCGAAATGCGCCATGCATCCTGCTTCCATTCGCAATCGCACAAGCATTTGAATGCGATTTGGCCCACAAAATGGCTTTAAAAGAGTAATCCATGGAATGGAGCACTCACAGTCAGGTAGCCGGTCTAGAGCGTTCGACTGCCTTCAGTGTCGAGAGAAAGGAGAGCACCTGATAGATACGCTAAGAGGGCTGGGACTAATCCATAACGGGCTATGGCATTTAAAACGTCTCATGACGCATGAATCCATTGTGTGCCACTGACAGCATTTCAATTTGATTAACATTAACAGCACAAGCATGCTGATCTGGAAGTTCGCGATTGAATTTCAAGCTTTACTTACCGGTACCCGGGCGATTCTATCGTCGGCAGCTCAGGTCACGCCGCACACGTCGCGTCGCGGCGTGTCGCGCGGCGACGCGGCGCGGCAATCCCGGGGTTGCATTACTGTACTCATGCGTTGGCGCGAGAACTCGTACGCCGCCGGCTCCGCCCACCAGAGCGACGACCTACTTATCATCGACGATAGAATCGCCACACATCCTTACTTACCCTTTGCTACCTCAGTCTTCCGGGGTCAGGCCAAATTACAACGATTTTTTTCCGATTTCAGATTTTTGCCTACGGGGGATAAAGTGACCTCCGTAACACGAATACCACATCTGCTTGCTTGCATCAGCAAAACAATTTTAGGCTTTTGCGGAAAATGATTACTCGTAACGTTGGACCGTCGCGGCGTTTATACTATGCGAGTCAAACGACTCAGTCGCGCGAATTGGGAGCCACGCGGCTGCCACCAACCGCGCTTCAGTGGTGAACCGCTGCAGCTGTCGAAAGAAATCTACCTTAAAAACGATCAAATTAGCAAATGCAGCGCTCCAACTATTACCGATGGAGCGCAGTTGATAGTTTTACTCCCATATCACGCCACTGAATCGCTGGAGTTGCAAAGTATGAACGCGGCCTTAGGGCGGACATCAAAAACGTTACCAACCCTCGGAAGGCACGATATTACTAACATTATGAAATACTCACGAAAGCTATAAACATGAATGTTTACTGGCGAAAACCAGTTTGGAAAGCCAGAACGAGTTCTTTTTCGTAATTTTGAACTCTCAAAATAGAATGTGACTGATAGCGGCGCCAGCCAAAAAAAATATCAAACTAAAAAAACCGGTTATATGAGCTCCTCCCACGCCTGTTCACGTCAAAAAATGCCGCAGACCAAAAAACCACTAGTCGATTGCGCAAATAATGTGACAGCTCATTGGTCGGTTTGGAGGAGAGCAGCGATAGCGGGGATCCCAGTAGAGAGCGACGGTTAGGAGAGGGAATGGTTGAGGAGGAGGATGGAGAGACTGGCCGTGCTAGGAGCACGGCACGTCGCCGCGATGAGGAGAGCTGGTCGTCCAGCAGGAGTTCCCTTCACAGTCATTGCTAATCGGATTCCCGTTAGCTCAAAACTGAACTCAATCTACACGTCCACATTAATCCAGGCCCCTCTTGCAATCAGGTACGATCTTCTTCGAATCAGACAGTTGAGACCCCTACCAATGACGATTTCCCCTCTGAGAAAACGGGCGATTGAAGGCTCCCTTTCGACCACGAAACATATCAGGAAAAAGTGATTTTTTTGAATGCCTTCCACTGCACGTCGTACGTTGGAGGAATCCCCAGAGAGGTGTGGGGGGATCGCATTGGGCCTGAGAGGAGACCCAACCCTGGTTGGTGCCATCGCCAAGCTTCTATGCAGCTACTATTACCTGAAGTGGTTGTTTCGATATTAGTTCTTTGGTAGTGACCTCTCCTTTCGCCTTCACTCGACGATAGTTTGTTAGGGAGAATCTGGAGAACTAGGAATGTTCGGGAAAAATAGGGAAAAGTGGGAAGAATTAGGGAAGGCTCGGTAAGGTTACTAAGATGGCAGGTAATGGAGAAGGAAGGGGCCGTAGCGGAGGGGAAAATCCGGCGGGAGGGGGTCGAGTTTTCCAAGAACGTATCAACGACACTACCTTGATGCCTTCAGTTGAATGGTAAATAATGCTGAACCTCTGTAAGACAAAAGTAGATCAATAATTGAACCAAAAATAATTTCGAGTGGATAATTAAATCTTATTAGCGCAATTCGGCGACGGGGTGGGGGTGGGGGTGGGGTGGGGGCATTTTGCACCTTTGCTACTTCCTACCAACGTGTCGAGCCATCTAGAGCTATTTCATGAGCTTACATGAGTTGACAGGATTTCATCATGAAGGCTCGAAGAGCTTGCCCCAGCTTCACAAGAGTTCACAGGTTTCATCAGAGTGAGACATGTAAACCGGAAGTAGTGGGGCAGCGAAAGTTCGGAATGCCCTCCCCCCCCCCCCCGTCGCCGAACAGAGCCGGCCTT
>MU949486.1:0-10164 GCA_036418165.1 Cooperia oncophora
AATCGCACACCAAAAACATGTCAGAGCGCGTTCACACATTGCGATCCAATCGCAACGATCGCGCTTCCGAGCGAGTGAAGTATGAACACGGTCTGAGCGCTATCTTTTCTTCTTTCTTTTTCTTCTTCTCCGGCGTCATCATGCTCACAATTCCAAAGTCGACTTAGTCGATCTCGACAATGTATGGGAAAAAAAACATCGATCAGATGATCCATCAGAAATGATGCCGATAAACGAGATTGTTATTGATACCTTTCACGTTAAAAAAGCAAAGCCTCCGAATGCTCCCTCCTATCTAGGTAAAAATCAATGTAACGAACAACCTGGCGTAGAAATCAACAGGATGAAGGGGGCGGATTGAGGAGCACCCAAGGGAGTAGACGGGACAAAAAAGTACCGGCAGTGCACTAAACCCTTCGATTACGCGATTCCTCTTACCGTGATCACAATGGTGAGGGGTTGCTTGTCATCTCTCAACAGACGCCTCTTCAAAATCTGATCCGTTTACATCAAAATTAAATTCAGCATTTCTTTGTTTGAGATATTCGATCCAAGGTATTAGGGGTCCAAAATCTTGGAGGGGCACAGACAATTTTATCCATCAAAACCCTATCAACATGACCGGAAATGATACGATCGATATGTTAGCAATTCCATTTCAAGTGGTCACGTAGCAGGAATTGGTTAAACACGGCAATATACGATTTAGGTCAAGCGCGTACTTTTAAAAAAGGTATCGTATTCTGCTCCTATTATTATATCGTAGAAGCGTTCAATTGCGAGCTTAAGCTGCAAAAAGGACTTCATGAATTGCCAAAAGATCACCCCATCACGCCCATATATTATAATTTGCTCTGTTGATATGTATTATGTTTGTTATGTTAGTTTGTATTGTTTGTGAGTTTTTGTTTGTCCTGTCCGAAATCGGTTCAAAACGCATGAAGAACCGACTTGGGGAGGTCGGGTCAGGTGGGGATGGGTAGGCATGGGACAAGAATAAAACAACACATCAGGCCCATGGAAGCCCGCCCATAGTGGTGCGCGGCACTCGCGGAAAAGTCTGGGGTTCCCACGCAGAAATGTCCATAAATTCGCTATCCGGACAGCTTTAAAGATGGGGGAAAAGACTACAGGTTAGTAAGAGAAATCGCCAAGACTAACTGTGGCAGACACAATCCAAAAATGGGCGGGGCGTACTCAAGGTGGGCGGTGCTTCTCGCAAAATTCAGTAACCCGGTTCGCGAGAGTGTTTGGAAGTCGCAAAAGACTCACTGTAGAATGTAAATATCTGGCGAATATAGGGCACGCTCAAAGTGTGTTGAGACCCGCCCGCAGTGGGCGGAGCTTGCCCTAAATCGCAGGGTATTCAATAAAAGTTGACAGCTCGGTTCCAGAACACTCCAGACACCGGAAAAAAGTGAACAAAGGTCAGCAGAGGTCGCCGGTGAGGGTTGTGGGGCAAAAACATTGTGGGCGGAGCCTGCTCCGAGGTGGGCGGAGCCAGACAAAAAGGTCTGTAAAACGGTTCCAGAGCACTCCGAAGACCGGAATAAAGTGAATTCAGGTCAGCAAGGGGTCGCCGATTTCACGAAAACGCGCGGTAAGACCATATTTCTGGACAGGACCGGCCGAGGTGGGCGGAGCCAGACGAAATTCTCTAAAACTGTCCCAGAGCACTTCAAAGACCGGAAAAAACGTGGATTAAGGTCAGCAGAGGGTCGCCGGTGAGGATTGTGGGGCAAAAACGTTGTGGGCGCGGAGCCTGCTCCCGAGTGGGACGGAGCAGGAAAAAAGGTCTGTAAACGCGTTTCCAAAGCACTCCGAAGAACCGAATAAAGTGAATACAGGTCAAGGGCAGAGGTCGCAGTTGATGATTGTTGGGCACGAAAACTGGGGCGGGGCCTGCTTCAAGGTGGGCGGAGTCAGACAAAAGATCTGCAGAAACGGTCCCAGAGCACTCCGAAGACCGGAAAAAAAGTGGATTAAGGTCCTTTCGGTCTCCATGTGTAATCTTTTTTTCAGATGTCAATCACTGTAAGGAATGTAGAAAGTCTCGCCGTACTCAACCAACTTGATGGGTCACATCCAAAAGCTGGCCACAGTGCTTCACCAGAACGGTTCCACTGATACAACCGGGAATTATTTGAAACAACCAGATCCATTTCCCTGTCGCCGTTTCCCCAGATAGGGTACTCTGTGAGAAGCGTTGCGTATAAAGGTGCCGTTTGCTTCGCATTGCTGAAGGAGCACTGTATAACTCACAAAATGCCACATTCTAATAAGGCATGTAATTGCAGGACCCGCAAAATGAACGTGCAAAATTGATTGAATTGCTACGACATTGATGAAGTGTACAGAAGCTGTTTCCAATGCTCTGCTTGACGAACACATTTCGAGGGCAGCAGAATGCTTAAAGTTAAGGAAGCGGGTACACTTTAGAGGAAATGTCCCCATATTGATGGGCGAGGCGCCTAAACATGATAAGGAGACGTTTGTTCCTCCTTACTCGACTTTACCTCCAGTTCAACGGAAATTTAGTGGAGACGCAGGTAACATAGAAGATGCTGAGCGGCCCACATCATAAACATTATTGTACAAGAATCGATGCTTTTGTGAGTATAGTGTGGTGATATTCCCATGTTGAGTTCATAGTAGTCAACTTAAGATGCTACTCGCTGGTCGCGGTGGTTGATTATGATGCTCTAGCGCCGAAACCGCGCCGCGACCGCGCGCTCGCAAAGGCCGGATGCTCAAGTGCGAGTCTGTAGTTTACCGTCACCCAATAATAGACGACTAATAGCAAGAAACGAGTATTCCTCAAATTTTCAATAATTCCTCAAACTCAAATCTATGAACGCAATTTAGCTCTTATTGCTCCAATCTTCCAAAATCAGGCCATTTTTTACCAAATTCTTCCTCTGGAGACAGAATTGACTGAAATTTGTCTCCCGGGGTGGTTTGATCTCCTAAAGAACAATATCGCATCCCTCGACCCGAAAATGTTTGTTCTTGAACTAATTTTATGAAAAGAAAGTGAAACAATCGCGCAGATCTTGAGTTATATAATAACTGTGGGACAGCATTGGGCCGCGTTCATACCGTGCGACGTCTTTTGCGTAAGTTGCGTAAGTTGCGACTGAAGAACACATACGTATCGATCCAAAGAAAGCTGCGTAAGTTGCGTAAGTTCGTAAGCTGCGTAAGTTGCGTAAGCTGCGTAATTTGCGTAAGCTGTTGCGTAAGTTGCGTAAGCTGCGTAAGTTGCGACTGAAGAACACATACGTATCGATCCAAAGAAAGCTGCGTAAGTTGCGTAAGTTCGTAAGCTGCGTAAGTTGCGTAAGCTGCGTAATTTGCGTAAGTTGCGTAACCGACGACAACTTCGAGAAGAATAGATACGTATCGATCGGTTAGCTGTCGTCGGTTACGCAACTTACGCAGCTTACGCAACTTACGCAGCTTTCGTTGGATCGATACGTATGTATTATTCACGAACCAGTCGCAGCTTACGCAACTTACGCAGCTTTCGTCGACGTTGACGTCGCTCGAACGGTAGTGAGCGGCCTAGGCGACGCCGTCCCATAAGACAACTATTTAACCTGTCGTCACACATTGACGAAAACCGTCGTCAAACAGCGTTAATGGACATAATTGTTTTTTGTTGAGGGGGTCGGTTCACCGGTAGGGACAAGTTTTCAGGAGATTTGATGATCTAGGACACTTTGGCGCGGGCGTCAGGCAGTTTTGTGGCAAGCGATTGTGATAGTTGTGTTCAGGGGTCAAGCTAACCCACGAGAAAAGTTTTCAGCGACTTCGGTGACCTAACGCATTTTGGCGCCAGCACCTGTGACGCGTGCACCAGGCATTTTCGCGGGTAACGAACGGTGTTCGTGTTCAGGGGTTCAAGCTACCCCACGAGACAAATTTTTCAAACGATTTTGGTGACCTAAAGTATTTTGGCGCCAGCGCCTGTGGCGCGGGCGCCGAGCAGTCCGGGCCAAACCACTGTGCTGTTCGTTTCAGAATTTCAGCCTACTCATATAAACATCTTTTGAACAAACTGGTTGCTCCGCACACTTGCTTTATATTCAGACAGCATGCGTCGAACAGCATTGTAACAGCGTCACCATGAGCAGACTGGCTGTCGCACCACCATTGGTCCGACCCGTCCGTTCAACGTGTTAATCGTTCAGTGTAAGAAGGTGTCTCTTCCGCTGTTTGACGCCCACTTACAAGGGAGGTCTTTCAGGTCGTGGCGCGCTTTTTGGAAATGGTTTGTTGCTTGTTGTAGGGGTCCATACAAGGATCACAAAAATGGGTTCCATTTTTGCTATGGCGTTTCTGTAGAGGTCAAAAACTGAGTGGAAAGTGAAATTTGACAAGAATAGGCGATTTTAACTATCTTAATGGGCTTTGTTCTGATTGTAACTTCGAGCACGCATAGTTTATGAGGTGCTCATTAATTAAAGTCAAAAATAGTTTTGAATAAAGTGCACCGCATCACAGGACCAAAATCCATTAAGTCATCGTTGCGCCATCCGATCCGCCGACAGTGAGCATGAGGGAACCGCTGACAAAAGCATCACTGCTGCGTCGGTGCATGCCAAGTGTGTTACTACATGATACTTACATTTTGCTTTATTTAAAACAATTTTCGGAGCGCACTCAACGAGCACCTCATAAACAATGTGCATGCTCGATGAGTTAGAATCAGAACCGATCCCGTTGAGATAGTAAAATCTCCCTTCTTGTCAAATTCATCCTTGTATGGATCCCCTACAACAAGCAATACCCCATAATTCCAAAAAGTCGCGGCCACGACCTGACAAGACCTCCCCTTGTTAGTCAATAATTATTTCAGCGAACGCGCTAAGTATACTAATTACTTTCAGACAGCACCCAAGAACTAGACCTTATAAGGCAAACAAATATAGTAGTGGCCACGCAAGTATTCCAGGCGTGAAATGACATCGATGACCGACGAACTTTTCGGTTCGTTTCTAGCCGAACGATGACTACTTTGGCGTATTTGGGGGGGGGTCCCTTCTACCTACTATCAACCGCCCCTTGCTAAGCTGCCATGTAAAATTTAATTTGTATCGTTTCGTTGCTTACCATCCATTGCTCCTTGATAGGAATCCGTAGGAATGTTCACCTCTTTCCGCGGTAGTTAACTCGGCTCTTTTAAAAACGCTGATACCATTTCTATGTAGTAAGTCAGTTTATAGGAGCATTGTTGGGTGCAGTCGACTTAGTATTAGTCTTTAGTACCCAAATTGAGAGAAATAGAAAGCAAAGGTAAAGAGCTTGCTGGTTAGGTAAAGAAAAAAACTCACGTAGCCATGGTGAATTCTTCTACTCTGATGAACGACTACCTGAAAAATGTAACTATAATGATACATTACAACGCAATACTCGCATTCATACGACAACGACACGTAAAATCAACGTTCAACACCTTGCTACTTTGGTGAAGCGGAATGCGCTAACAACAGCGCTCTTCCAGTCGCTAAAGAAAATCTGGCTCTATTGAACTATTCCTAGCCCAAGAACTCAAAAAAATCTTCTTGCTGAAACTCTGCTCATAGATGTTATACGATGTCCTGATCATGAATATGACATTCATTTTTGGCGAAGGCGCCAATAGGCGCCAACGTGACGCCATCACTTTCACCAAATTTGATGAAAACTTCTACGAATTGACATTCTGATCACGAATATGGTGCTTACTTCTGACGCTGGCGCCATCTTGGCGCCCTACCGTCTTTTCCCAAAATCGATAAAAAACTGCGTAGAGGGTTGTTTGATGCCCTGATCGAATATGGCATTTATTTCCCAAAACCAGCGCCATTCAGCCTTCTGCTAAGGCCGAACCTGGGAGAAAGAGAGGTTCCCTTCAGATCAAACTCACCCTCAGCAGTAGGTCCTACATTAGCGCCGGCACCAGGAGTAAATGACATATTCATTGTTCACAGTATGCGGCCCAGCGCTTCTCTAGAAAAAACGCTTCAGCGAAAAGCGTTAGGCGAAGAGTCTGCCGACTGCGCGAAATGGTTTTGATACGTATCGACGCGGTTCGGTTGGGCGAAAAACGCTAGCCCGACCACCCTGGCGTTTTTCTCTAGGGCGGAGCCTGCGAAATCGATACGTATCTATTGCTTTTCGCCCAACCGCTGAACCGCGGCGGTTCGTCGAACGGGGCGGTTGGCGATTCTCCGATCAATGAGTATTTTTTGCTTTTCGCCGAACCGCCGTTTCGTCAGGGTCTCAGACTGTGAACAGTGCTTAATCAGAATGTCAAATAACCACCATATATGTTTTCATCGATTTGGGTGATCTAGGGTGCTTTGGCGTCGCGCCGGTGGCCCGAGCGTTAGGCGGTTTTGGCTCAAACAAATGTTATATTCATGTTCAGGACGCCAAACTCCATCTAGAGACAAGTCTTCAGCGAATTTGGTGATCCAAGGCATTTTGGCGCGGGCGCCAGGCAGTTTTGGGCTAAGCGGGGGTTATACGCGTTCAGGTGGTCGAACTACCCCAGTGCGCAAATTTTCAGCCAAACCTGCCCTCGTAGAAAAAAGTCGGTAAAAAACGGGCCTGATTTCGTAAGGCTGGGGTAGGAATGGTGCCGAAAATTTTTGCAAGATATGACCCCTTCGTCCAAAACAGGGCACATCGTTGTTGGGGAATCCCCAATGGGGGGTCGTATTTGGGCTGGAAAATTTATTTTGATAGTTGATTTTTCTCGCTTCATGGACGTTGTAAAGGGGGGGGGGTCGTACTTGGTCATTTTTGGGAGGGGGGGTCGTACAGACTCGACTAAAATTCCCAACCAATGATGTGCCCTGGTCCAAAATTTCTCTTCTGGTCGTTTAGCGGAGAGGAGAGGCTTCTGCAAGGGGGGGGGGAGGAGGATGTAGCACAAGTGAAACCGGAAAAACCGCGAAAACTCAACAACTGGAAAATTCACTTGAAACCAGATACGATCTCTGCAAAGAGAAGCGACAAACAAGTACCACCCCCACCCCAGTAGGAGTTTAGTTACGATGTGGATGGTGCAGGAAAACAAGCAAATTCAACTGTCAAGAAACTCAGACTCAATACGACCCTGCTCCTTCCAGCGACCAGGTGCGATCCCTCTCCCAGGTGCGGATCTTTCTCACTGGAGGATCTACAAGAACTTATATAGGGTAGTTGGAAAATTACGGGAAGTGTGTAGAAACACCGATACGGAAAAAAAGGCGCTGGATTTATGCGTTCGACTGATCTGCTTAAATAGGCGATTAGAAGAAATTACAATTGGGATGTGCTTGATGGCGTTTTTTCAGGCTCTTTCGAGAAGCTCGGAGACATTAGCGAATTGATGAAGAGGCACTATCGAAAAGTACTACATACAACAAACAAGCAAAGATCGGTCTAAAATAAAACACTGTGGAGACGCTGCGAAATCAATTTCTTTCACGTTGCATGGTGTCTGCATTGCATTGCGGGGCTGACTCTCCAGTTGGGTGGGCACAACCACTCGATAGGTAAATTATCCAATGTGAGTGCTTACGAAGCTGCATATTCTCTGCTTCGAGTCAGGATGTCTCCTACTATCCGGTTGTTAGCAGTCTATACATAGCGTTTATCTGGTGCTATCCGGTCGGCGTACAATGGTCACGGGTGGAAAGTCCCTTATTGGTAAGACATGTATTGTCAGACCATATTATCATTGGAGAGTGGTGAACATGTTTTGTTGTTGGTAGCACGACACGGTTTCGTCAGGGACAAGGGGCGTGTCCAGGCGGGATGAGTTGCGCAGTGACATCTGAACCATGCCGTAGGCCGCTCTGACTGTGACGTCGGTGCGTGGGTCCCGCCCATAAGGACGATGTCAGGCAGTTTAGATGGCGACACATGCATTAAGGACCGAAAAACAAGTAATGAGTGTCACGCTGACGGGGTCTACCTGAAGTCCAGGTTGCGTATCGAAGGATAAAAACGAAGATTATGAAAACGCTGCGCGTAGGCGGTGCGGCGAATTTACGCATCGTCTTTACTGTCCCGTCGTCTCTTTCCCCAACCAGTTCCTCCGGAGGTCACAGGCCTCTTGTATGTCAGTGCTCTCGCTGTGAAGTGTTCAGAGAAATCTCTCATTCGATACCACTGAGCCCGCACTGTTGAAGGGAGAAGTAAATTAGAGGGAAAAGAGAGGAAGGAAAAGAAAGAATGAGGAAGAAAAATGGAAGGAGGTGGAAGGGTTCGCGGTGGAAAGTAACCTGAGACGTCCCTCCAGGTTGAAGCAAGCAAGTAACAAGACTGTACCATATCGTTTCTAACACTCACCAATTTGTGTGGCATTACGTTTCAAAAACCGGCAGTGACGGGTATGATCCGTGAACAATAATACTGCCTAGACCACGCCTCCAATAACCGCGCGAACTAGAGTGTATCGATCAATTCTTCAATCCTTCATTACTGCAGTTCTTCAGGCTGATACGTATCTCTAACACTTTTCGTCAATTCTTCGTTGTCATAAGGTATGAAGCGTCGTCTGAGCATCTGAGCGCCAGTAATGGCAAACGGACGCGGCCGGGGGACTGCAATTATCGAAACTTCCTAGCACAAAGTAAATATAGTTTCATTAACAATTCCATTAATATCAAATAAGACGCAGTCATACTCCGTCGATTTTAATACAGGGGCGCTATTTTTTTATCTCCAGCGTTCTGCTTTTATTATTAAGCTTGAAAAGTATCTGCAGGAAGACAGATTGCTTCTCTTTTTTTCATAAACTCACAAAGGGTTGCCCTAAGCTTACTAGCTTCAACGCTGTTTCAAGATATTCACTATTCAGGCGTTTTGAACAAAGATGCATGACTCAGCAGTTAATAAACAGAAGCGCGACATAAGGTTATGAAAAACTACGAACGAGGGACGGAAGATCATAAGCAATGAAAAGAAAAAAAAGTAGAGGGAAGAAGAGCACGAAAACATCGATTCTAAAATACTGCGAGATCGAGCGCAACCCCAAGAATTCGAAACTTCGTGCGCGCGGACGCGTCGCGGCGCTTTTCCGCTAGGTTGATGTCTGGCGTAGATGCTTCTATTGCCGTAATTTCTCGTTATGGCACCTGGGATATAGGTCTCATGTGAAATATCAAAACGATTTTTACATTAGGGACTAGGGAGACTAGGGAGAACTATACGAACTGTTGGGTATCAAGAGAGACCCCGCAATCTGTGAATTAATGCTACAGAAATCAATTGTCATTGGAGCGCGGAGCTGAATTGGAGCATAAGGCATTGACCACAAGGTAGGACCTGCAACCAGGGCATGCCATCGTTGTGATGACCACAACGGGGGTCGTATTTGACCGCGAGGGTGAGGTCGTATTTGGTCTGAGAAAATTTTTTTGGTAGTTGATTTCTCTTGTTTCACGGACGGTATAAAGGGGGGGGGGGTCGTATTTGGCCGTTGTTGAGAGAGGGACTGCCAAAGATCTATACAACTACTATTTCCGATAGTTGAAAATGATAGTTAAATCCTGACGACCTCCCCCCCCCTCGACTCGACGGAAAATTCTTGGCTGAAAAACTGGAAATTTTTCGGGAAAAATGGAAAAAGTGGTAGGAAGTTGGGAAAATCTAGGAAAGTGGTAGGTAGCATGGGGAGGGGGGTCGTATTTGAGGATAGAATTAGGGGGGTCGTATTTTTCAGGAAATGATCACAACGCGATGGCCTGCCCTGTCTGTAATTAGGGGAAATGTGCGCATGCGCGAACGCACCTCCTCAATGATTTCTCGCACCTAGAGTTCGAGGCATAATTAACGAAGTGCGAAGCGACCTCATTAAGCTGCTCAATTGAGGTTTACCTCGGTTCAAAGAGAAGTTATAAAGCTATCCAAATGGGCATAAATCCATTGAAAATTTTCAGTAAAGTGGGTGGAAAGACTTGTTATATTTTCCAGATATTTATTATTTATCATTATTATTTGAAGACACATGGTACGCTCACACACATTGAGGGTGTATGAGACTATCAGCCCCCAGCTGTCGATGTGTCGTGGTCCCCCCGCCCAAAACTGCACGGGGTCAGAGTACGGGGCCGTGGGAAAGTCGTAATTCCTTGCTACACCGCCCGTTTCGCAAACTCACGTTTTTACTAACACCGTCCGCGC
>MU949489.1:0-12931 GCA_036418165.1 Cooperia oncophora
ACTCAAATGCGATCAATTTTAGTGGACAGCTTGCGCTACGTAACAACTTCCTAGACCGGATCCTGCTCAGCCCATTTTGTCCTTCATCTTCCTGGTGTGATTTACTTACTAGATTACGGAGAAGACCATCTGAAGGCGAAGGGAAGGCTGAAATTGTGTATCGCATAAGCACCTTCATATCTCGAAAACGAAGGGAGCGTGGCTGTACTTCATTTGAAGGTGCGGCGTCTGTGCGTTTGCTGGCATATTTTAGTTCTGGGAGAACTTGTTATCATGTCTATGTACAGCACAAGACAGGACGCAGTTGCCTAATCAGAAATACCTCCACGAAAACGCATCCAGCGCAATAACGTGGCCCGCAGCCACGCCCTAGCCATCTCCGGGATACGGACTATAAGGTGTTTATACGTGCTAGTGACACATCGGAATTTCCCTTTTCTCTGACTTATGAGAGAAATGCACGAACATCTGCTCTATCCATTGTTCTTAATGGATGCACTAGGGTAAAAACAAGTTGGTGAAGGAAATGTAGAGGTATATGGCGCCACTCACGGTGCATACGGTGTGGTGCTAATCAATTCGATGTTCTGTAAGCTTCTGTAGTGGTCCAGTCATCGGCGGTGGAGCGCACTTGGTCGTGGAATTGCTCGAGTCGCGAGCTAAAAGCGCGGCCTAATTACTACCAGGTATGTGTGTAGGACGGAACACTAAATTATTTGGCGGCTGCTCCGCGCAGTTCGTTGTCTTAGCCAAATCATAATTGCAAAGGAGGTGATGCTTCCGAAAGGGATGGGCATGCCGAGGGCTCCACACTTTATCATTGTTTGCGAGTTTGATATAAGAACAATTTTCGGCATTGTTCTGCTTGATAGGGGCACCCAATGGTACTCAGCGAACTTCTTGCAGGTCACCTTGTGAGAAACTCTAATTTACTATAACTGAAGTAACTCAGACTCAGCGGGTGTCATCAATAATAGACTGTTAGTTAACATACTGGCAAAGGCACTTCTCTGCCCTCCCAAGGACATCATTAACTTTTCAGGCTATGAAGGCTGAACTTGATCATTCAACTATCCTTCCACCGAAGTATGAGCTCATATTTGACAATGACAGTTCAGACTATCAGCTCAGGTCTGATGCACAGCCGTACCACGAAGCTGTAGTAAACTCTAACTGTAGAGTCACAGCTGATGATCATTTCCAGGTAAAGTTTCTACTGGACGAATTTAGACTGGAAACAATATAAATGTTTTTCTTGAAGGATACTCGACTTGTGAGGTTTACGAGCACAGATCTTCCAACCAAGAACGCAAGTTTTTGTTCGCTGCTTTTTACCCGTTTTTCTAGCAATTGCTCATAATTGCACTAATAGGAGAGCAGTAACAACAAAATTTCCTTAATATTATAACAAAGCACAACAAATAGTAGCAGAGTAAAGGAAGTAAGACAATGATAGCTCTTCGATCTACTTCGCTTTGCTGAACGAGGCTGTAAGATGGGACCATTATTGGCTCTTACGGATTTTTCGTATTCTCAGGGGGGCGAGGACCGCCTTCTGCTGTGCGGCAGCGACCTCTTTCTTTTGTACAAGCACTCACGCATCGGTGGTATCTGAAGAAAGAAGCACAGCAAAGGTCGAAAAAACCAAGTTATAATACCTATCAACCCTCACTGGCAGAGTAAAAACGCCAAAATTTGACGCCGTCTGTCTGAATTATAAAATAACAGAGAACACTGTAAGAAATCAAAGACTATGAGTCAGACGACGCACTCGACTGCAGAACAACGTTTGGGTGCAATTTGGGGACATGAGATTCGGCCGATGCGGCATGTGGCACATAAAACTCATTGCAGCGTCGCGACTTGGCATACTGATTTGTGAGCCTGCACCCGTTGTTACTGCTAAAGCACGCGCACATCGCGATTTCATCCAGTCCTCAAAATTCTATGGCCCGTCTTTACTGCCGGTAATGATGCCTTCGGAGGCTCAGCCAGCCGAAACTAAAGTAAATATCAGACAAAAAAAAAAAAAAAAATAAGTGCGACCGCCGACGAATTGCCGCCAAGTTGATGTCAAAAAAATGCGAATGGGAGGGTAGTGTCTGGCAGAACTCGAAATTGCACCTCACGCACATTGGTTTCGGCTGGCTTCGTCTGCCGATCCTCCCTCTGCGGATTTCCCCTATTAATTTTCAGAAAGAAGAGAGAAGCTAGTCGTATCGGCCTGGCTTCGCCGGCCTATTCTTCTTCTGTGTGTGGAGTGGGCCTTGCTGATCCCCTTCTACGTTTGGAGTGAGTCTTTCCCCCCCACAAATTCTCAAAAAAAGGAAAGGCCAATGCTGATCGTCCCGGATTCGTCGGTCGATTCCTCGCTGCCGTCGTGAAGGGGATCTTGACGATCTCCCTCCTGCGTGTGGAGTGGGTCTTCGCCCACAAGTTTCAAAAAGAGTTAGTGTGCTGGCCATTACACCCCACCCCGCTTTCCATTTTTTCACTCTCTTAAAGGGGCAGTTGGCCACGACAGATCAGCTATACTAGGTGTAGGATTTGTACAACTGGCTCAACAGAATTCCGTGACTTCGGACAGGTGCTGCGCGTGAAACCTTTTCCAAGGAGGGTACCTCTATAACGCCCTATTGAGCAACAACTTTACGTCCCAAACGCCTTCCTTGCCCGCCCGCCCACAAACGGACGACCGTTTCTGACGCTCGTATTCATTCATTTGCTGAGCAAATTATGAAGCAAAGGGATTGGTATGAAGCGGCGGTGATGCTGCATGCATATATGGGTACACATATGCAGCCGTACCTTCGGTAGCGGTGATTGGCAAGGTGCGTACGGGAAACTCGTCCGAAATCGATTTACAAGTCACTGAGAACGGAGGCTTTTTCTTCGCCGGATTTTGACCGTTTCACTCCGTTCTTTCGCCAATTTCCCCACTATACAGCGCCCTACTAGCATTTTAGGCTAAGTAGGAAATCATCGTGCCAACTGCCTTTAAGGTTTCGGAACAAGCTGGTAATTTCCTCACTTGGATGTGGCCGAGGATCATTAACCGAAGCCATTTCAGAGATTCTGAGTACATCTATGATCCAGGCGATGTTCTCATGGTTCAGCCCTGTAATTTACCAGAATCTATTGACATAGCTCTTGAAGCACTAAAATATCCAGACGAATTACTAGACCGTCCAATACAATTGGTGCCATCAGATGAATTTGTGAAACTTCCGCCTGCGCCTTTCTGGAGCGTGAGATACCCTGTTGATTCAATGTGGAACTCTGTAAAAAAACTGTTCCACACTTCCTTTCAGAGTGCCCCACTCTTCGCACTTGTTTCCTACGCCTATTCGATCTGCAAGTGGTCCCACGGAAGTCTTTTTTTCAAACGTTGGCTTCAATATCCACGGATCCAGATGAGAAGGAGAAATTACTCGAGTTTGCCAGTCCACAGGGCTTAGTACGTTACAAATAGTTAATTTACAAGTCGTCTATATTCATACTCAAATTCCATCCAAGAACAAATCAGACTAAAGGGTAATGCAAAGAACCTTCTGAAAAGTTCTTTTTCATTCAAAATGGAGGGTTTTTACTGATAATGAAAAAGGGAAAGCAGTTCGTTTTCAGTAGGCTCTTTTCAATCTAATCAGCTGCACTTCGCTCTCGACATCAGAGGTGGCTGCCTTCTACAAGGCGGCCCCCCCTCGACTTAACTACAGGCGGCTTCCAGTCCGCTCAAGCGGCGCCGCATACCTTGCGCGCGCTGAGAGGGTCAGATCTGGGACCGGCGCTCCCCGTGCTAACGAAGTCTTCCTTTCCTGAGAGCGGCAAGTGACTGCCAGCCAGGAACAGGGCACGTTCTGCCTTTCGGGAAAAATTGCAACATGCGACCCTTCTCACAACTTCCTGCTCATGTGCGATCCCCCTTCACCATCTCCCAACCAAGAAAAATGAACAACTTGAAACATTCCCCATCAGAAGCAAATGCCACCTCCCTCTTTCTCTCCGCCGAACAAAGTGCGGTTCCCCCTCTCCCCTCATTGGGGATCCCAACGTGCAACGTGCCTCGGCCAAGGGGATTGAATGAGTCGCCTGCACATCTACTGGCTTCCAAAAGTTATTGTGTGAGCCATATCACATTCAAATGCAGACTTCGCGATGAGCAAGCGAAAAGTTCGTAGTACTGGTGTTAGATCAGGAGCGTATGTGCTAGATGACTTGCTCGAGTAGAAAAAAGAGAAAACCATCGAAAGTGCTTCACATAAGGCCTTGTGCGAAGCGAGAGACAAAGAATCAATGTGGATACCGGGTGAGATGCCAGAGAAAGCAGCGGGAGAGCACGTAAACAAGTAAGACAACAGGTAATGAAGTTAAGAAGTTGATGATGGGCTAATTGCTTGAAGAAGATAAGGGGTGGTCCGTTTCGCCTCTTAATCAGACGAACCACTTTTTCGTCTCCCCCTGAGGCTCTTCAGTGACTAGGGGAAGACGTTTTCAAAAAGTTTGTATAAAGTGGTGCGTGAATGAAAGAGAAAAAATGAGATAAAAGGTAAGACATCTATCATAGTGGGCAGAGTCACTTTAGCAGCCTTGGGCCTTACCGCCGCTCCCTTAATATTTTTTGACGTGAAAGACTAATAGGTTGCTCGTTGCCGTCCCTACTGTGTCTCCATGCAAAGAACATAAATATTAGGTTGTCCGGAAAGTTCTCAGCGTTTTGAGTGTTTCACTTTAAACGATCATAACTTTCTTAATACTCATCGGATTTAATCGAAATAAGCACCGTTCGAATCAGCACACTTTTGCCAATGTGACACCAGTCGAGAAATCCCATCAAAGAAAAAACTGGGTGGTCGAGAATCCACGAAATCCACGAAGGCTTTTTTGCCTGGTCCTGATTGATGAAGTATTTTCCAGCAAGGAAGTTCTGAAAATGTTTGAAAAGGTGATAGTCGGTTGGTGAAAGGTCTGGAGAATATGGCGGTTGAGGTAGAACTTCAACCCCCAATTCGTTCAATTTATGGATAGTGATTTGTGAAACGTGTGGGCGGGCGTTGTCAAAAGAATCGGACCCTTTCTGTTGACAAGTGCTGGCTGCAGCTGACGCAATTTTCGGTACATTTCGTCGATTTCTTCACAGTAGGACTCTGCTGTGATGGTTTGGCCTGGTGACAAAAAGTTATAGTGGATCACACCAGCCGATGACCACCAAGCCGTGACCAGAATCTTTTTTTCGTGAGGATTCGGCTTTGGAAAATTGCCTCGGTGGTTCGTCCAACCACTGTCCGGAACGTCTCCTGTTATCATACATGATCCACTTTTCATCACAGGTGACAATTCGGTCCAAAAACGGGTCGTTTCTGTTGCGCAAAAGCAGTGAAGAAGAAACCTCGAGACGTGCCAATTTTCTGCCGGTCACTCAAATTGTGGGGCACCCACTTGTCGAGTTTTTTCACCTTCTGCGTTTCAGACCATCCGCAACAGTGGATTTGCCAACGCCTAGCTTTTCTGCAATCTCTCGAACTGTTTGGGTCAGCCTCCAAAATCCCCCTAAAATCCTCGTCAGATATTGCTTTAGGTCGACCGCTATGAGGTTCATCTTCAAGGCTGAAATCTCCAGAACGAAATTTGTCGAACCATTGTCGCACGGTGCTTTCTCCAACACTATTGGGCCCCCACACCTGGTTAATTTGTCGAGCTGTCTCGACTGCGGATTGACCCAATTGTAGTTGAAGAAAAATATCGTCCGAAGTTGCTCTTTTGACATGCTTCAAAAAGTCTTGGGAAAAGGGGGTTTATCAAGCAATGGTGAAACGGCAATTATACCATCAGATAGCGCAAAAAAATTCTCTTCAGATGTAACCTCGTCATCCGGGCAGTTGATTAGGGCGGTCGTCAACGGGCCGCAGCGCGTGCCAGGAACTATTTGCTTTTCCAGGCTAATTTAGTCATTTTTTCCACCTTGTGAAGATAAGGAGCTGCTAATCTGGGAAAAAGTAGCCAAAACAGTGAAAAGTTGGAAAAAATGACTAAATTAGCCTGGAAAAAGCAAATAGTTCCTGGCACGCGCTGCGGCCCGTTGACGACCGCCCTAATCAACTGCCCGGATGACGAGGGTACTACTGTGACGCAAGAGAGAGAGTTTTTAATCAGCAATGAATGTACAAAAAATAGTACCACAGAACGCTGAGAACTTTCCGGACAACCTAATAATTAAGTGATCGTGGTCTCTGCCTTCAAAAGACTTAAGATTCTGAGTGGTAGCAGAATGCGAGTATCGCATCTCGAGAAAGGATTAATAAGCTAAGAAGATTTATCCTTTCTTTCTTTATTTTCGAGAAGGCAGGCGAGTATTCTATATTTCTGTGCTTCAGCGACTGTTCAAGACCTAGAAAAGCTCACAGGGAGTCAGAGTCAACTTTCGATTTTCGACTTTTTATCCATTATTGACCCTTCTTTTAGGATGACTACCTTGACTATGCTGTAAGATGCCGCCGAACAACGGCTGAAGTACTTCGAGATTTTTCGAGAACGTCAGAGGCGATTCCACCAGAGCGTCTTTTCGACTTATTCACCACTATCCGTCCAAGAGCTTTCAGTATCGCTTCTGCTCCTTCGAAGAACTCCATTGATATCCTTGTAGCTAAGGTGCAAACTTTCGCTATTTTATCACCACAACCGTCGGTGATTTCTGTACTTTCAGGTGGAATATCGAACCCGAATGGCGGAGCCAAGACGCGGCTTATGCAGCACATTCATGTCAAGATTGAAGAGCGGGGACAAGGTAATTGTTCGTTTCTGCTTCAGAACTTTTGAAATGTTTTTTTTAGATTCCTGCTCATCAAAGAAAACATACGTTACATAATAGTTATTTCAGGTGTTTGTTAAAATTCGATCGGGCACGTTCAAGTTCCCGAAGGAGGACAAGCCGGTGATTTGCGTTGGTCCTGGAACTGGTGTTGCGCCATTTCGAAGTTATCTCACATGGAGGAATAGGTGATAGATTGTTCATGGTCTTTTAAGGGGGTGTAGTGGTGGGTGGCTCGCTTACCACGCGTGAGGTCCTGGGGTTAAATCCAATGGGTTCTTTCTGAAGCCAAACTCACGTCCCAACGGGAACGGGAAATTGGGCCATATCCGTCAAGAAGATCGGCCTGTCCATGGGCTAACCTGTGCGAACAATGGTGCAAGAGTGCCAGGGTCATTACGACTCGGGGAGTGGGTGCACCAAATGGTAGTTAGCAAAATTGTACAGGTCATCTTGTGAGGACATGCGAAATCCTGCAACCGCAGTGGCTCCCTGCACCATGTCGCAGCTTCGTAACAGTTTATAGGTATCACCAAGTTGAGAGCTGTCAGTTAACATGAGTTAGCAAAAGGAACTAGCGAATGTGCGAAATGATCCCTCCACCTCAAACCAAACAGTGCCAGAGCACCACTACGGTTCTGAGTGGAATTAAAACGTGGCGCATTCCAATGTGGACTGGATGGACGATCGATGGCGAAATTTTCTTACTTAATTCTATTCACAACTGCAATTCTTTAACCGAACTTATTGCAGATGTAAGACGGCTGCGGAGTCAATATTATTTTTCGGTTGCCGAGGAGAGAAAAAGGATTTTTATTTTGAATCTGAGTGGCCTGAGATGTTAACAACACAGGTGTACACTGCATTCAGTCGCGATACTCCTGGTCAGAAAGTAAGAAGTTCATTCTTTTCTTCTGTTCCATTCTGTAGAAAAGTCATTGGACCATGACTCACACAATCGACTTCCCGGTAGGATGTGTGATTAGTAAGCAGCGGTTGAGACAGGCTGTGCTCCCTGTGAAACTCAAATATGTTGGTCTATGGTTACATTGAGTGGACTTAAAGACAGCGTCTGCGGTCGCCTTTCGCAGGTTGTAGAGCAAAGAACCATCAGATAATGTGGCACGTGGGACACTAATAAAGAAAAAAAAGCGAAAGAATCGTCGAAAACGCCCCGATTAGCACTCTATGTACGGGGCTGGAAATGGACGAGTTAACTGGGGTGTGGACGAGTTCTCTGAATCTAGCCTCTGCCTCGCTGCTACTCATACTTCAAGGCATGTTTGATGCGATCTTTTTCTCCGAAGATCTTATCACCGCCGACGAGAACTGATAACGAAAAATCGATCGAGGAGAGACTAGCTTGCAAATTCGGAGTAGCAAACCGTAGCCGAGCCCACTCGTCATCAGTCCACTTTCGAGGTGCAGGGCTGGGACGTCTTTTGTGATTGCGGACCCTACCATCCTGTACACTAGAGGGTTTCTGCACGTTGGTTGGTCACGGACGCTGACTCAAGGCTCAAACATTGAATTATGGGTACTAGTGGACTTGAACGTGATGGGAAGAGTGGGAAAAAGACTTTCGAAGATGTCAGAAATAGAGCTCCTTCGACTGGGTCAGTCCACTAGGAAGGGAGACACTGCTGCACGGGTGACAGACTAGACACATAGGTTGAGAGAGCAAGAAGACCAGAGAGATCCTCAGTCGGTCTGGCAGATAATGGACGCAACGCCTGCCACTGTGCTTGTAGATATGGGTCTGCTGGGCGCAGTTCGGCGATGGGGGTGGGCATTTTGTACTTTCATTGCTTCCCTAGTTCCGTCTTACAAGTCTCGCTCTGGTGAAAAATGTTATCTCTTGTGAAGCTGGAACAAGGTCGTCAAGCAATCATGGTAAAACCTTTCAGCTCGAGGCTGTCTAGATTGATCGACACGTCGATGGGAGTAGCTAAAGTGCAAATCGCCCCCCCCCCCCCCGTCGCCAAACTGCGCCGTTCTGCTGGTATAGTTCGTACCGGGAAGGGTATCGTAATGCCTGAGGATGACGTGTCTTCAGCTTATGACGGCTGCTGCGTTCTCTTCACTTACTGTCAAGGCGGGAGAGAGGGACAAGCTTCGATTGTGGACCGGGCTACCTCTACAAGGAAGGGCTTCTATGAATCGTGGACATCGTTTTTAACCAGACAATCAGCACAAAACTGGAGAAATGAAAGGCTCCGCTAGACCTCCCTGAACGGCTCGTCAGTCTTGTCAATTACACTGTCTCTTTTGACACCAGTTGATCTTTTGTGAACAAACTCGTTTTCCAAAACGTTACTGTCAATGGTTTTAGGTATACGTGCAGAACTTGATTCTGAAACATGCCGATGAGGTCTGGAATATCATGAGTCGGGAAGACGGTAGGCTCCTTCTGGAACCGCATCCTTAAACTTTGTTTCCACACTTTGTTTTTACTCTTGCAGGATTCGTATTCATAGCCGGAAGCGCAGGAGATATGCCCAAGGATGTCGGAACTGCGCTTGAAACAATCGCATCACGTCATGGATGGGCAGAAGGCACATTTTTGAAGAAGCTGGAGAGCTTAGGGCGGATCCAATATGAGACATGGTCGTAGTCTAGTGGAATGCAGCTGACATCGTCGCAATCAGACGGGGGTGTCTAGCGGAAGGAAATGAGCTCACCCGTGACGTTACTACCACTGGTTGTTTTCTTCCTAAATCGATCACTGTGTGTAGAAAAAGCAGCAAGGGATGATTCCATCCGTCCTGACGGCCCTCTCTTCACCTGATTGCGATGATACGAACTATAGTTCTTCCTAGATTGTTATGTTAATCTGGACTCAAGCTGGTTGTTATAGGCTCAAATTGTTGTTACGTTTGTAAGCTGCGAAGTTTAGGTAATCAGGCTTAGGTAATTGTTGGTCAATCATTGTTAGAAAAAGCTATAATAGTAAAGTTCGATAATTAGCACATGTTGAGAGCACTAATTATGAGTTGTGCATATCAGCGATAGCATTCAGAGACTGCAAAAGACAGATGTGGCACGGGATCTGGGAATCGACTGTGATCGACCGCGCTCTACCGTTAATCATTGGAATGCTGCAATTTCAGAGAGCATTTTTTTCCTGAATGCGATTCAATCAGCTGTTGCAGCGGCTCAACGAATAGCGATGGAGTGCGGTCGGTCGCGGTCGGCTCCCGAATCGCGCGATTGACTTGCTCGAGTCGCAAGTGTGAATGCGACATGATGTACTGGAATCGTTGGCTGTGTTACAGGGCAATCGTGATTCGCTGAGCTGGTGGAGGCGTCGCGTGCGCATCAAGCCTGCAAAAAAGGAAGTTTCTAGACCGTAGATGGACTAGGTTGTTGCCTACATGAAACGGTGTGCTCTGATCGACAGGCCAATGCAAACGAAGAAGATGCCGCGACTATCTCCGCGCGCGACGGAGCAGCGAATGACGATTGTCTTGACCGTCTCCTGGAATTGTGGATTGTTAGAATACTGGTGTGTCCTTGTGAAATGGATCCAATTCATATTGCATGGAATAATAATCTTGACTACAGACTGCGTGTGCTTCGCAAATGGTGAGCGTTGGAATAACCACAAATAATAGGCTTTCAAGAAGAGCCAGTGTCTACGTACTTCTGTTTTGGGCGGGTTTATTGCGGGCCTACAGCTTAGGGTGAGAAAAGGTTAAGTGAGTGAACAAATCTTGAGTAAGAGAGTGCAGTGGTCTGGCGGGCGTTGCTTTAGGCACGTCATATGTTGGGAATCTGCCAGGCCGGGATTCCCAACATTGACGAATGGGTACTGAATGGAGAGAGCGTGGTATATTCGAAATGGTTTTGTTGTTGATTTCTCATAATTTTGCCCTGCTCTCGCCGATCCTGAGGCCTTCATCGGGGAAAAAAAAACTTGGGACGGTGGTGGAATTTGGGGGAGTCTTGGACGATGTCAGGTAGGAAGAGAGATGGTGAAGAAGAGATAGTCGTACCTGAGAAGAAAACCTTAGGGGGACATTAAATGTGGCGGCCACGAAGTTTCCTGGACCTCTCCGGTTTTAATTGCATATGGCCGATACATCTGCCGCCATGAGCGGGTAAAACAGAGTCGGCTCTTGACATGGCATTGAGCGAGGCGTCTGTGTTCGGACGGTGTTGTCTGAAGTTTACAGGAAAATGGATGTATTCAAAAGCTCTGATCCATAAATCTTCATGACTAATGATTTGCACAGGTCACTGTAATAGAATTGATGACGTGATTATATGCTGATGTGATAGGAGTAAGGCAGGATATATAAGTCTGATGGAGAGTGCAATCATTTTATTCAGTTTGTACTATCAAATATTAGATTCGTCGCCTGCGGGGACTTGCTATGAATTGTATGTTTTTCCGCATGAGTTAGCTCCTTCGCGATGTGTAACCGTATGTAGAGTATTGGGTGGGACCGGTGCACCCGAAATTGTTACCATTGCTTGCCCTGCAATGTTGTTGGCGTTTCCCTATTCGAGAGAGCACACAATTTACGGGATGAACGACTCATCGCTCGACCGGCTAAAAGAACGTCAATTCCTCAGTCTGAGAGGTTCCCCGGCCCGCGATATTCCCGGATTGCCGGGCTACTCGCTGTGGCGCCTAATGTGCATAAGTGTGTTTACTTTGTGGAAAACAGGGTATCTGCACAATTTCTTAGGTGGGTAAAAACAGGAGGTACTGCTGGAATCACTCCTTTGAGTCACATGGCGTCTTCAAGCGTTGAGTGTTCCAGATGGGCACCAAGGAGGCGTCGGACGACCCATCCCATCCAGATTCGGCCGAAACAGTGCACATATCAGCACTAGCTTTGCTGAAAATGATGAGGCATGCAAGAAGCGGTGTCCCACTAGAGGTGAGCCTACAACTTCAAACCAGCAGTTTTGCCTCTGCAGCGATCCTTGTTCAGGTCATGGGATTGATGTTGGGCAGCTTTGTTGACGACTACACCATCAATGTCGTAGACGTGTTCGCGATGCCTCAGAGCGGAACTGTAAGTTCACAAACAAGCGATGAAGGTCTACCTGTCATCCTATCACCAAATTCTACTGAGAGATCCCAGTTGGGGCCCAACTGGCACCTCCCATCTTTACGGTGCAAATGACGCAGCGAAGAGCGGTCGCTCGACCGCCACATGCAATACGAGCGGCAAAATGAATGACAAGTTCGTTCTTCCACAATGATGTGGTTTTCGCCCGCTATCACATCTCTATTCTCCTGATCAGCACCTCCACAACACGCAGCCGAGCTGCTTCAGCAGTGAGCAGCTGTCGCTGAGGCACTTAGTCCAGTAGGTGAGGGAGGGAGGGGGGAAGCTCTGTAATGAAATTGAACCGCGCCCATATTCCGCTCATCTGCGACCTCACACAGAAATTGTGCTTCTAGCATTGAAGGTGCGGAAGGAGGGGAGCGTAACTCACTCCGCACACTGGTCCTACCCATTACCATAATGCCGACCGTCTCTCATGGGCTGTGCCAGTGATATGTGAAGAAAAACTGAAAATGAGACATTCAGAGCGTAACAGTCGAATCAGTGGATCCCGTTTATCAGACGAAGCACATGGATCTGCTGAAGCAAACCGGCCGTACGGAAATGGTAGTCGGATGGTGAGTGGGCTGTGTTCAGGATGCGTCAATATTACACGCCCCAGGTTGTACCGCGGCCCTTGTAATGTGCGAGAAGAGCGGCAGCTGTGTGGCTGAAGGGTAAAGATACCCGAATGCCGTTCCGGACTCATCTTGCTATCTTCGAAACGCAGTGCTTGTGTCCATACTATAATCCCGTAGCGGTAGCGCAGTTGCAGTCAAAGGTAGAGAACATACAAATGAGAGCGCGGACACACGTTTGGCTATGGTTGTACAAGCGAGTGGGCGTGCGGCATGCTACATATGTGTCTGCGTGCTTTGCCTGCGGGCCCGTTCTCCTCGACAGTCCAAGCGTCAGGATCTTCGGAAGGTGAAAGTACAATTTGTCACAAGAATGCTGAGTTATGGGCAAAAGTCGTGCCCCAGGCGGGAGTCGAACCCGCACCTCACGCTTTCCGGGCGAGTGCGCTATCCGTTACGCCACCAGGGCCGCTCTTATCCTCTCA
>MU949497.1:0-10297 GCA_036418165.1 Cooperia oncophora
GAAAGAACGCGAACGCTACCGCTGCGGACAGAGATACTTGCCCCCGTAGGAAGAGAAACTTTGCGTCTGATCGTGTACTCCTCCTTTAAGTAATTTCATTTTCAGTTTCAAAACGTTATAATTCACTACTGATCAAGCCGTCGCTAAATTGTTGTTAAGCAGGACAATCGTCTATCACGGGGACAGTTGTATTGGTCCTTCAACGTGGCCCCTCCCAACTACTCGTAAACACCCCTTCGTCAAAGGCCTATGGCACTTTAGAGCTTTTTTCTCAAGCTAAGTTGCGTTACTGTCCATAAGAAGTGTATGAAGGCAAGAGTTCTTTTTTGTTCTTGTAGTGGGGTGTTTTTCGCGATTTTTTAGGCATTTGTTTAATTGTTTGTTTAATCGTTAATTGTTCGCAAAAGTTAGAAAAATTCAATCATAATTTATCTTGTGAAGACAAGGAACAGCTAACCTTGAAAAAAGCAGCCAAAAACAGTGAAAAGTAGGGAAAAATGACTAAACCAGGCCGGAAACGGCTGATCGCCGCACACAGTTCCTACGTACGCGGTCGCTGCTGCAGCCGCGTCTGCGGCCCTTTGACGACCGCCCTAATCAACTGCCCGGATGACGAGTGTATTTCCATGCAGCACCGCGGCTGCTTCATATCAATCCCTTCGCTTCATATTTTACTTCGCAAATGAAGCAATACGAGCATCAGGTACGGTCGTCCATTTGTGGGCGGGCGGGCGCGGTGGGTCGGTATGTTGCCTGATAGGGCCCTATGAGGGGTACCTTCTTTGAAGAAGACGCTACGTAGCTCAGAGGCGCAGAATTGCGTTCTGCCAGGCGTATTAATCCTACTCGTCTTCGGGATTTATTGTGCCATCTGCCTTAAGCGTGTTATGATTGCAGATGTGGGCCAGCACTACAAAAAAAAAGCAAAAACTTGCACTTTTTTAAGCAAAGAACTCAAGATCCATGAAAAAACCAGCAGTTTTGGTTGCATCGGAGGCCAGTTGTGCAGGAAGCGGTAAATAATTCATTAGTTGAATAAACAACAAAAACTGGGACGGGGGGGGGGTTGTACCCTTAAGCTCATCTCTGAAACGCCAGAAACCAGACACTTAGCCCTCAGGCATGACTTGACCAGCCGCCCCGTATCACTGGTCCCAACAATGACCCTATCAACAATTTCTGCGAAATTATTTTGAAAGCTTCGAACTTTTTCAAATATTTGGAAACTTTAGCCATGAGACCATTCGACGCCTCTCCATGTTTTCACATTCAGGCTCCAACGAGTTTCTGGGCCACACAAGACTACGATTTTGATCCCGTCAAGGGCTTCAATGGTACATTGCCTTTTCGTAGAAAAAAAACCCTCTCTTGATAATAACCCTTTCGACTGCGACTGCTTAGCCGAATCACAAACTCGCACACATCACTTTACTGTTTTTTTTTTCTCGAATATTGGTTGGAATTCCTGTCGACAGCCTACAAATTTCACTCAAAACCCTTTATCCTTTTCTCGAGATGTCCTCGGCACCCTTCAGAGAGATAATCGGTCAACTTTCGAGAATTAGCTACCATTCTGACGCGGCGTGTTTTCTTCGCGAAGGGTCGTTTGCTTTATTGAGCCTCTCGTCTCATCGAGCGTCACCATTTCGCTTTCCGATCGGTCAACTTTCAAACGGTTACTGCTGTCAAGCACTCCCCTGCTGAGTCGCTCCATGACAAATTTCATCAATATCCTAGACAAAAGGCTTTTCATACCCTTCTTTAGCGCCGCTTTACGGCGGTTCTCAACTGGGCCATTTCAACTGGAAAAACGAGCCATTTGCGCTCGGCTGTGCTAATCATAAAGCTTACATTCACGGGTTCGCTTCGAATCGTCGGCTCCCACTTGTTCGAAAATTTCACATTATAGTCTTTTCCAGTCTTCAAAACTTTGCCTCGGGAGGGTTAGAGACACTTGCATCCTCTCTAGTTCCTTCTATTAGTCCATGTTATCTATCAGGCTGCAAATGATTCATATGAATTACTTCGGCGAAAGGACTTTACACTTCTTCACTAGAAGTGCTGCGCAAGCTTAGCTGTGTACCACCTGAAGCTCTTACCAAGCCGATCTGCATCCAGCGCTGAGAAAAGGAAAGGTAGTCGGGCATGTTCAATCCTCCTATTCTTAATACCGCTCTACTGATTGTCACGACATCAACTGCCCACTGCACACTTATCTTCGCGAAGGGGACTTTTCGCAAGAGCGTTAGAGGGGCTGTGAGAGGTGTCGTATCGCCACCGCCATTTCATCCTACCTTACCTCTACGATAAACTTCGGGGCTCGTTAAAGGCAAAGCCCGCGATCATTCGCCATCACGGATAGTGGATTAAGGGTTCGCATAATGACTACAAGGTACTGAGCAACTCGATAGTGAAGAAAAAAAACCACGAAAAAAACATGCTTACTGCTTTAGATATAACCCCATTTTGATCCCTTTTTAAGCGTGCCCAATTAACTCTATCTCCAACACTACGCCCCATCCAAACAGCTGATTTCCCGATAAGAACTCTACGACCGTACAAGTGACGATTTTCATGCTTTTTCGTCCTGCAGCTTCGTTTCACTGAAAGGCGGGCCTTGAAGGCGGAGTCCGGAGGCGGGGTCACTGAAAGACGCAAACGTCACGGGACCCATATTGCGCTATAGCGCCCCTCCCTTACAATTTTCTGCCGCGAAAAAAGGTACAAGGTTGTTCGTCGCGGACCACACTACCCTCCCGATGCCATATTTTCAACTTCTATACCTCATCGCGGACCGTGCCTTTGAGTAGACAGAACATGTCCTCTCCTTCCAACCAGTTCTTTCACTAACCTATGTTTACGAGTAATAAAAAGTCTGAATCGGTTACGAGTTTGAAGTCCGGAAGGTGGGATTGGCAGGTGGCTTGCATTGAAGCAGTTCTCACCTTTGTTTTCCTTTGGTGTTCAGGCGGAGACAGGCAACCTTTCGCCCTTTTCTAACAGGAATGTTTTGACTTTTACAGCTACAGTTATTATCCTATCAGACGAGAATGCGTTTCAAGGGGCACGAATTTGAGCGCTGTCATCGCAGCCTCTACTATCATTTGTTAACGGCTCAAGACGGCACGAAATGGTGGGAATGATAGCCGCGACCGCGCTCCAGTCCACGCCCCCTCAAACAACGATAGCAACCGTGTTTTCTGTGCAGTTCTTTCGGGTGTATACGAGAGTTTCCTTTCGGATGTGTTTGGTTTGTTAGCTTACTGTGCACAAAAGATCTGTAGGTGCGCGCCTTCAAGTGACTTGCGGGGCGCGGAATATGTAAAAGTATGGGTTCTTATCCTTTCAGTAATGAGACGAGAAAACCTCAAAATGCATGCGTGCGATCCGATTCATACTGTGCCACATCGAACATAATCGAATTATGCGCATTTTCGAACCGTCCATATTAGTACTTCCTCTTGGAGTTCAGTCCTCGCAAAACCTCTAGATCTGGATGGTTGAGCCGTAGCGAAAATAAATACGTTGGCTGGTTTACAAATTTTTAGTTGATCAAAGGTATTTTTAGGAGATTCCAGCGCGGATAGCCTCTGAATCTCTAAGGAAAGATCGTCCCTCCTCAGAACTTGCAGCAAGCATTCTATAGCGCGGCTGACCATACCATACATACCACATATACAGGGGGGGGGAAAGACATTTCGACCGAGTCACATATCAGCAAAGTTTTCGCAGCCCAGACAGAGGACGTGGATACGAGTACCAGGGCGGAAGATACCCAAGATGTTCCTCTATAAGCAGGAGCTGGCTCTCGCCACCTTCATGTACACCAAAATATGAAGTCATCTCCAGCCGCAACCTGACTGGAGAAGACCTTTGGAATTCATGTCACCTCCGAACAGCTGCGAAACTTTCTAGTATGGAGTCACCCATAAATAGCTACCTGGAGAGCAGTACTCGATCTGGAAAACCTCCATCATCGAGCAGCTCCGTCAACGTCGCTACGGTCTAGGACATCATCTTCACCTCAGTCGCCAAGGCGCCAGTTGATGGTGGGGACCGGACGTACCTGGAATGGAGAGACCGATATTTTCTTCGTGGGCCCCGGACTAAAGGTGAGCGCTGGCGGTACATTGGGCAACTCGTGAAGAATATCCTCCTCACATGTGGTCGCCCGTACCTTCTTGGAAACTTTGTACTGCTACAGCATTGAGTGCCACCACATGAAATCGAAAATAAATTAACTTAAATTAATCAAGTAAAGGTTGGAGAAACTCCTGCCTACTTGTAATGGAAGGGCGTTGAGTACCTGAAGAAGGTGGGATATCTAAGCAGGTAACCTGACCTTAAACCCCTTCAATTACCTGGCTCGGGCGGAGTTCAATAGGGTGGTCTACAGTGGCGGAGAAATCAACGATCTCGCTGAACTCACGCACCCACTGACGGTCGCGTGGCAGAATCTCTCGATGGCGCTCCTCCAGAAGGCTGTGGCGGAGTATCATGATAGTATTTGATATGCTCTTTAATATGGTGGTAGAAATGTCCGATAATAATTTAATAAAGTGTAACTTATAGCGCCTCGAAAGTCGAGGAAGAAAAAAGTCTTTTTTTTGGCCTTCCCCTGTATATAGGTACCATACTCAGGGTGCATCATCGGAATGTGTGAGGGTCACGGTACGACTCCATCTCCAATTGGGTGTTGAGCAAAGGGGGATGAGGCAGGACTGATGCCGTTTGGACTCGCTCAGTTCTGGCTGCTGGCTCATTTATGAAGTGCCTAGATCACCAAATCCGCAGAAAACTCGCATGAAGTTATTTATCATCCTGATTGAGAACATGACATTCATTGTTGGCGCTGGCGCTAATGGAGGACATTGAAATTATCTTCTAGGCTCAGCCCTAACAAAGCGCAGATAATCGTGGTGTCCTCCATTAGCGCCAGCGCCTAGAATGGATGTCATATTCGTAATCAGGACGTTTAAACTCCTGCATACAAGTTTTCTACGGATTCCGTGACTTCATAAATTGGGCCAGTGACGAAAACTGAGCGCGTCCAAACGGCATCAGCCTGGGGCAAGCACCTTCGAACAAACGCTGAAAATCGTCCAGCCGTGTCGCGTGTCGTCAAATAGGCGAGAGGATATATAGCGCGGCGTGTAAAAGAAGGAAAAACCAAAACGACCCCTCTTCCCTCGTCCTTGCCCCAGTGACACAATGAGATGTACACTAACTGAACTTGGTCACGCTCAATTGAGCATCGAGTACTAGCTGTAATGGGGTCAACTGCGCAGTCACTTGTTCAGGCGATTGAGAATGAAAGTTTGATGCATGGTGCATACGGAATAGTCGCCGGCCAGTAACCGCTTACTCTTTTCATCGCCTCCCTATCTTTGGAAAACAGGAAAGCGATGAAATCCCAAGAAATAAGATCCCAGTTCGGCCATCTGCTCAAGCACTCCTTACGACTCATGTGAGAGGATAAAAATACTGCGAACTGGACACCTCACCATTCCTCCATCTCCTTTCCTCTTTCCTTCACCCCACCCCGCTCCCCTTTTACTGATAAGTCAGAATGCATTTCACCACAATTCTGAATGGAAATCAAAGTAGCGCAGCCACTAAGGCAACGGCAATCGTCCATTACAAGAGCGAGGCCTTTAACCCCGTTCTTTTTTTGTCTCGTTCGTCGCGAGCCATCAATGCGCTTTTAGCTGTCATTAAGCCATCAACTTTATTGACGGCCCTCGTCCGCCGTTCTCGTTTCAGTGGAGTTTTCGTTCACTCGGAGGTCCTCTTCTCAAATACTTTTACCTCAGAGCATGAGTTTCATCCGTCTCATATACAAGATCCTTTCACATATCAACTCTGACGTCATACATATTACGAGGGCAACTAGCAGTACTTGTGAGCTGAAAAAGAAATGTACAAGTCATTCATCTATAAATAGTTCCATGTACCGTCACAACCACAATTTTGCAAACTTTTGGGATGGAATTTTCGATTTTTTGCATTGTACAGGTTCATGGCGCCTTTGAAAAACGCTGCCATTTCTTTGAATTGTGTTTTTCTGGAATTTCCATTGTTATTTCTTGGTAAGACTTGATCGAAGATTTAGAACTTGAGATTTTCATGAGCTCATCACTGACACTTGACACGAAAGCCTCTCTCCGCGCAACCGTGTCGCAAGAGTGTCCTCGAACGATAAGTCGCCAGGATATAGTAGGTTGGACGAAGGGTACGTCTTGGTGTTGGGGAAGGGGCGTCAACCTACTCTTGGAACGAGTTTCTAGCGAAGCTCAGATTCCTAAATAAACTAGAAAAATTGGATGGGAAACCACATTTGGAATAGCTGCCGCCTCTGTTCCTACGCTCACCCTACCTCCTTTGGCTCGTCTTGGGACTGATTCTTTTTGCTACGATCTGACATGTTCCACAGTACACTATGATGGAATAGGCGAGGACAGCCAACTATCTCGTCTTCCTGGTCTAAGCGTCATTCGCTTTCGGAAGGGAGAAGCTTCCTTGGGAAAATTGCACTGTGTGACTGATGCGCTTTACAAAGTCACCATGGGACTGTCTCACTGAAGCCATATCTAGCATCTAGCATTTTTGGAAAGGTGTGGGAGAAGACCCACTTCACGCAGGAGGAGGATCCGCAGGTCTTCTCCCAAACCTTTCCAAAAAATAGCTCGATTCGCACGGCCTGTCTCCCAAACCTTTCCAAAAAATAGCGGGCCCGATTTTGCAAATGATTGCATATTAAAAAAGTTTTTGTCATTCGAAGCATAAAACCTGCATGCGATTGGTTATCAGCGCCCATTTTATAAAACCCGCGCGTCCTCAAATATTTCTCGAGTCAGGGTCTGATTCAGCATTGTTGCGCGCTAATGAGGAAATGTAGCTCAGGTAGGCGTATTGGTTTGTAGTGCCTGTCTTTCTTTCCTTCCTCAAAAGAAACCCTGAAAAAGTTATACCAGCGGAATAGGCTTGCGATGGTCATACAAACCTATGTTCTAGCGTCCATTTAGGGATCGCGTGCGGTCCGCAAACGCATGCAGATCGTTTAGTTCCTCACCCTTTTCGTTAAAGCCAACAATTACAGCAGTAGGGGGGGGGTGTTCTGATATCGCTTCCTCACACAAGACAGACTGCACATGCAAGTAATGTGCGCCTAATATAATACATGGTAGTAGAAGTTTGAAAAGCCTGCAAACTTAGTGTATGGCTGATTTTATCCATCAGCTCTCGCGAGAAGTTTTGGGTTCTTGAAAAAAGATTTCGCATGAAGGAGGTTCATTGTAAATCACGCAGACGAAAAACTCGCGGATGATTTGCATTATCCCACCTCAAAACGCATCCAAACTAAATATTTCACAAACAGGGAACGAACATTGCTGTAACTAGAAAAACCCGAAGATAGAATCACTCGCTTTGAAGATGCTGACTTCCATGCCCCAAATGTTCAACTCCTTGAAAAAGATTGCAACCCCCAGGCAGAAGCCGACCGCAGTTTGCCCCAGTGGCCCAACAAATCTGCTCCTACGATAATCTGTGCTGGGGTCGTATGCTATACTTCCCCTCGAGGGGAGATATCCCCCGGTAAGTCTCCAATCCCTGCCGTCATCTCTGCTAATGCCCTCGTTTCTCTCTCTTACCGCTCTGCATCCATACTCTTTTGGCGCATGCTCTGTGTGAATATAGTGCAGCGCAGAGTATAATCGAGTGGCTCCCTCTCCCCCGCGAATGTCGTTGCGTGGGCACATTCCACTCGAGACGTGGGGGGACATAGGATGCAGAGAGGCAGAAGCAGAGAGACGAGGGATACAGAGATAACCGCCAGAGAGGCGGAGAATATACAGGGGGGACAACTACTCCCCTCCGAAGGGGAAGTATAGCATAGGGCCCCTGGAATTGCGTTGCGGCCACGAGCGCATGTGGATCCTTACGTGCCTGATACTTTCCGCTACCAGTTAGAGTTGAGAGGGGGTCGCACCGGAAATCTTCTTTGTGGGGGTGGGTCGTAGGGCAATTCGCACATCTCGATGCCGTGCCCTGGCTGTACCAGGTTGCTAACTTGCATGTACTTGGTTTTGGGTTTTGGTTCAAGCATGTGGTACTACATTCGACCCTTTATGCGCACACACTGCTTTAGACGATGAGCCAATGTGTAGTGTGGAAATACACTAACTAATACAGCCACATTTATTGCCGATCGTAAAGTGGAAACACACATCACTTCTTCTTCCCCATACCTGGGAACACAAAAGCTGATCCGATTACGGAGCACATCTACAATAAGTTTTTAATGATGCTTAAGCGTGAAAGTAGTCTGACATATGAGAGAGCTTACCAGAAGCACAAGGATCTGTGATACGAGCGCCACTTTCATTGTCTTGAGTGAACTTGTTGGGAAGAGTCTCCTAAGACCATTCAGTCTCAAACAAAGGCTCCTCACACCTGTGTCACAAGCGGGATGGGTTCGTTGCCCGCTAAACCTGTATTTGGGTCTAATCGAAGCAACAAATTGCAAAAAATTCCAATGGAAGATATCCTATATCACTACATGTTTTGACTGAGCTGTTGGACTGAAACACCTGTTGGTCAAGCAAAGGCCCACCCCGCATTCAAAAATGTTGAGCTGTACGGCTCAAATATGAATGACAACATGGTAAGGTGAAGAAAAAGAAAAGGGTCAAAATCTCCAAACGCCCCATACAGAACTCCATGCTGGACCGCACGTGTGCCATGCACAAGGCAAAATAGGGTGTGACCGCGATGCTCGCTACTGATGGATGCTGCTACTTCTTTCTTTTTACCACATTGCTCGTACTATTTGGAATGCGAGGAGAGAGAGAGATAACGATGTCAGTAGGGAAACAAGTTATCATTGAGAGGTACGCTGATGAAGTGGGGAGGTGACCTGGTGCTGGCAGTGGGCAGAGCCGTGGAGAGGCTCTCCCCTTGCGTGGTTTTACCTGCAGATAGTGCTTGCGCCCAGGGCTACCGCGTGCGGATAGAGTCTGCGTAACAAATAATGCGGGGCGTGCCTCTGGGTAGGAACAACTAATTTTTTGCCTTGATCAGTGACGGCTCTAACTACACGAAGAGTTGCGCGCGGCAGAGAAAAAACTCAAAAACTGTAGTAGCGCTTGACTTGGGTGCGGAACAATGGGAAAGAGGCTTGAAAATAAAAATGTAGAAAGGCTTTGGGTGAATGTTCTCATTTGAGGCGTCCTTTATACAAGCAATACGTGTAAGATCACCATATCAAAGGTATGTTTATTAATATGTGAAACGGATCACAATATCTCCTGAAAGCAGACAATAAAGGGGCCATGACAATGGATGAATAATAATAGCTCCTAAAAATTTCTATAAAATTTCTATCACCATATTCATGTTATGCGCACCCTGTTTGCATGTAGAATGAATCCTACACCAAAAAAATGAGTAATCCATTTCAAAATCATGATTCCGCTTCAGAATTCTATTAGCAGCTATTATAAGTCATCCATTGTCATGAGCCTTTTGCTGTTCTCGCTCAAAAGGCATTGTAAGCCGTTCCACATAATTATGCACAGTCCTTTGATATGTTAACGTAGATTCTTTACGTGGCACGGCGTCCATACTGTCTTGTAACTATGTTGGCATTGCAGGTAGCTACTATGAAAAGTAGCCTGTTACCCATGAGGACTAGAGCAAGCAACCTGGGTGTATTCGCCTCCACTTTTTCTGGGTTTTCCTCTCTTCCGCATCCCTTAGTGTGATCAAAGTCACTGTTGGCCAGCAGGAAAATGAGTTATCCTAGAGGCCCGCCCCGGCTTGAGGACCCGCCCAGCGTTGTTTGTTATAGAGACCCCTTCTTCGGACCTGGTAGCCCTGTGCACAAGCAATGAGGATGTGCTACTCTGCAGCCAAAAAAATGAGGAATGTGCGTCCCATCCGCGATGAAGCCACGGGTCCATCTCCTGACCAGGGCAATGCCCAGCTCTCATTTTTAATCGCTTGATGACGCGGCACGTGGGAGCTCGTCCGGCTATACCCCCTTCCGCCCTGTACATGTAGAAAGTGCAGTTTAGCATGGAGTTCTATACAGAGCTCCCGAGTGGGTTTTCCTGCTTTTTTCACTCTTGTGTTGCTTTCCATCTTGTCATTGATACTCGAGCCGCACAGCTCATAACTTTCGACCGCGGGCCTGCCTTTCGAGGCAATGAACTGTCGTGTTAGTTCACTTAGTGAAAAAGAATAAAACACGATCGCCCGCAACAAGACCCCCCTTATCGCAACTGATCGATCACAG
>MU949501.1:0-10244 GCA_036418165.1 Cooperia oncophora
CAAGCCTGTTCTCTGCCGGTTGCTGAAAAGGGCAAGCGACAACAACTGGTGGCAAGTGGGCAGGCGTGGCTCTGAACCCAGCTCCTCTGGCACGCCCCAGCAATTGCAGAGAACAAGCAGTGGCCGTACGATTGCACTTACAGATACCGGACGAGACGGAAGTGAAAGGGGATCTATCAGCTCAAATTATCAGTTGTCTAATTTGCTGGCATGGCTGAAGATATTGACACGCAGAGCAGAACCCCGACTGGTGAGTCAGCCGGCTCAAGGAACGGTTACTCGTTGATTCTCCAAGTATCTAACTTTTTGACTTCTGGATGTTCATTTATACTGTCAGAAAAAGGCTCTGTTACAGTCACATCGTGAATGATTTCTCACTAACGATTTACTGTGGCCATGATCCTTGTGACTTGCATACGCTCCAATACTTGGAATAAGTCGTGCTTAGGCTGTTGAGAAATTTTTTCATTCTGTACAATACTGCAGTCCTCTATTACAAATTCAATCTGTTTCAAATCCTGCTAAATCGAATTACGGTGCTCTGGTTAGTACAGAAATTTAAAAGCTGTCAATGTTGACCAGTCTTTTCTAATGCGGATGCGCCACGCAATCTCCTTCCATTCAGAATCAAAGCGGCTTTCAAAGGTGGTGTGATGATGATCGATTTAGAAGAGCGTTCGTAATGTGAACATCGGTGCAATTCAACAGCCCGATGTGGGGATTGTAGTCCTGGTGCCGGTCGGAAATTCAGCTCCTGAATGGCATGCGTAGCACACGTTGCCTCTTACCATGTACATCAACTTGGCTCATCGAAAGGGCAGACTCGAGCAGGCTTTCGTAATGAATAGTCCAGGAAACTAATCTTGCTTTTTCTGAACTTCTTTTCAAGCCCACAGAGTCAGCTCGTCGGGAGCTTGTTACAGAGACGAAATGCGTCTACACCGGCACAGGGAACTGCTCCCGAGCAAAGAATCCGTGTAATCGAGGGGAGTGCTTATCATGCCAGCACACCGAGCAAAGTGACGTTTTGCAACTTTGCAACGAAAATGAGAAGAAGGACGGTTTCAGGTAAACGGCGCAGTATGCCGACGGGAGGAGGGGGAGGGGGGGGGCATTTTGCACTTTTGCTACTTCCCATCGACGTGTCGACCTATCTAGACAGCCTCTTCTCGAGTTGACAGGTTTTAACATGATGGCTTGACGACCTTGTTCCAGCTTCACAAGAGTTCACAGGTTTCGCCAGAGTGAGACTGTAAACCGGAACTAAGGAAGCAATGATAGTACAAAATGCCCCCCCGTCGACAAACTGCGCCCAGGTAAACTTATCTGCTATTATACATACGATTAAACTATACTCGGGGCCTGTTGCTCTTAGTTACGGCCTGCGATTGGGAATACTATAAGGCTCACGGCCACGAGTAATTACTTTTGGTCTGGTTTTGACCAAAAGGTAAGACATTGGGAACGACGTGAAGGCTATGAAAATACAGCTCTCTGCTGAGTGTTTATGGGCGTGGGCTAGAAGGTAGTTAGGAAGTAATTGTATTCTTAGCGCAGTACACTGAACCGTTTAAACCGCTGAAATTAAGTCCACAACTGCTAAACGCCGGTAATTAATCAGTCTTGATAGATTGTTCCCATTCGAATATCTCCAATGTCTTGCAAAAGCGTCGCACATGCACAGCGGCAAAAACCGATTGTCTAGTGGAAAAAAACTATTAAAGGGAATGTTGATCAACATCGAACATTTGGAGAATATGGGCCAACTGATGGAAAGTGCCTTACAATTACTAAAAATCACGAAAAAAAATTATTCGTCTGTGCCATGTATCCTACGGATCGTTGTGGATCAAATGGCAGTGTTTCCCCTTTCGAGTCTCTTGCTGATCTCAACTGCATTCTGTTCGCGTTAATGCGTGCGCTTGATGCTTATAGGTGGGGGGGGGGTGTATTTCCTACAGTTCTTCTTTAGCATCCAACTCAGGGTGGAGGAGGAGGAGGTTAGCAGTTCTGATATGATGATGCCAGTTGCCTCTACTCTGTGCGACTTGTCGAGCCACTTTTCCCTCTTTGGGTACCTTTTCGAACACCTCGAGCTGTAGACCAGTCGCGTGTTAACCCTGGCGCGAAGTGCACGGGCATTGCTCCTTACATTCTACTAAAATCATTAATTTAGGTGTATTTGTGAGCCAGGATTCAAACCGCCGTACTGTGAAGCGCCAGCCGATGCATGTTTTAATCACTTATGCATAAACGGAGCCCAGTGCGTCGCCAAGTCACCATATAACTACGAGTATGTGATTTGTCCTATTACCAGTCTTAAAGAACGGAACTTGTTACATTGGGCATATGTAACAATTTACTCATGAAATGACTTTGTGAGCGGGAAAGGAACACAGGGAGGAGACTTATGCATTAATTGCTGTCACCTCGAAGTCTGAATGAGCTTCTAGATTTATTCCAGCCTGCTGTTCTTTACTTATTTGATTTTCGCTCATTGTGCTTTCCATTGCACACTCTTATTCACCGCGGATATTGGGGTGTATCATAGGGCTGGCTTTGGCGCGGCACCAGCCCGTTTTCCACCAGTTGTAGTCACTGGTGGAGAAGTTTGCCAGTTTCTACGACTGGTGGAGAACGGGTTGGTGCTGCGTTGAACAGAGCCACATAACACACCCTCCTCCGTAATAAACTGTACTGAATCCTGTGGAGTGTTTTAGTGAACTGCTGAATTCATTTCAGCTGTAAATGTGTGCCTGGAACATCTGGAACACTTTGCGAATACGTCAACGACTATTGCGTGGCTATAGGTGAGCTTTACCTGAGAAGTAAGCTTTACTTCTTACGGAATGTTCAGAAGTTAAAAGAGTACCGTCAGGTGTCATCGAGCATATCTGAGCAGGTGCGAATCCGGCAGATCGGTGTCAGGGTGCTTGTAATGAACCGCCCAGGGCGTTTTCCTATCACTGGATGTTTCCTAAGTGAACGTGGTTGTTCCCGAGCTGTGCGGTCACTATTGGCAGAACGTGCAGCTGCAGGTAGTATCATCCTTCGCCCTCCTAACATCGCCCCATCAAATGCGACGATATCGACCGTATCTAACCGCAGTCCGAATTCACATACAGCCCATACTGTGATTGCTATCTTGCGGTGGCAATTCCATGCCTTTTAAATTCCAGCCAGAAATTCCCAGTACTTCGAGAGAGAGCTGATAAGACCACACTTTTCCATATGCGACTAATTTCCAACAAGGAATCAGGCGAGCCATTTCGCGTCGTAATTGCAATTCGAGTGTATTGTTTGAGGTAACCGAGTGTGCATTCACGGTGATTGCTATGAAGATCCGACGTCAACGCGACAGTTCTCGTGCAAATGCCGTTTCATGTACTACGGTCGGAATTGCGACAGACAATGGAGCATTGCAGAAGCGAATCTTCAGTGGCTGATGGTAAGTCTTGCGAAGTCTTGTGAAAAGAAGAGAGGGAGCTACACAGATTCCACGTTTCTGCATGACCTGATCTCTCATCTCGTGAGACATCCTCACCCCCAGTTTCACCCGCAGTGCACTTTCATTCCCTCCGTTCAAGCGATCAAAGATTAGGACACTCACCTGATAAGCCATTTGCCACCACCTGTTTTCTGCTGACTGAGTGATTGAGGCTACATGACGGGAATAAATCAAATCCATCTCGACATCTGTCAGAGTAGCCAATTGGGTCCAAGCCAGTCAATTTGAGCGCGATTCATGAAGAGAACTGGACGAAATGAGCAAATTATAAACGTTCAACCGTTTTAAGGTGAGGCTAAGGCTTAGGAAGGACTCAGTGGTCAACCTCCTCGCCATCACGCACCCTTTTCTACCTCGAGAATGAGAGCCACTGAGGCTAAAATGAAGACGTTGGTCAAGAAGCACAATCGTAGCTACAAGCTTCTGTTGACACAAGTGCTTGAAAACGGGAGTACAGTTTTGAAGATGTGTCTGGATATCCATCTGCGCTCAAATTGGGAAAGCCGCTGCTGAAGATACTGCTCGAAAAGAGAGCCACCGCCGTGGCCAGTCTTTTACTAGAAGCGGCTGTGAGATCTGAAGCGAATCGTTGAGCATAGAGCATTATTTGTTCGCATAATCTGCTTTAAAAGCATAATGCCCAATACTTTGGTACTTGCTCGAAAATAGTAGCAGAGGTGCTATATAGTGGGGAAACGACGGAAAAGCGATTTCAATCAGCACAAACCGTTTGCTCCGCACGGCATTGGACGAGCATTTTTGGACGAGTTCCCCGTTGACATCGTGCCAACCACCGCTTTCGTAGATACGACTGCATGAATTGTATTCATATACTCATGTACCCTCGTCATCCGGGGAGTTGATTAGGGCGGTCGACAACGGGCCGCAGCGCGTGCCAGGAACTAGTTTTTGCTTGTTTAAGACTAATTTTAGTGCATTTTTTTTTCCAACTTTCACTGTTTTGGCTACTTTTTCCCAGATTAGCAGCTCCTTATCTTCACAAGGTGGAAAAAATGACTAAATTAGCCTGGAAAAGCAAATAGTTCCTGGCACGCGCTGCGGCCCGTTGACGACCGCCCTAATCAACTGCCGCGGCATGACAGGTTTAGCATCGCTCCGAATATCTGTTGGACTTCGTATGAGGAGCAATAAAGAGTACCGAGCAGTGCTGTGCCAAGCCATTTGTGTTGCGTGTCGCGGTGGGCCTCACATGTTGCCACTCTGGTCAGGTCGCTACTAAACGCGTGGACATGGGCTGGAATAGGTGAACTGGCGTACGGACCCTGCAGCACATGTCGATATATCGTGCCGCTTGCCTTTCAGGATGATGAATCCAGATGGCACTTTGCCAGAAAAATCAAGCAAACCACATGCAACATGACTATATAGCCGCTCGCGCTCAGCGACTCGCGCTTAACCCACACATGCTCCTGGTTGTACTTCAAAATAACTTGTTACGTGACAAGCAAAGATCCAAGATCCGAGTCTTTTTTGAAATGAGCTGACGTTCTACACGATCTACACCAGTCAGCATTCTGGAAGGATGACATTTATAAGTTTTGCGAGCGCTGAAAACAGTTGGTGCCAGACCTAGGTATTCTCCTCTGCAACGCGAAGGTCTCTCTTCAGAGACTTTCGTCCATCAGTATTTTTCGAAAAAAATTTCTAGTTAAATCGTAAGCAAAGCAGGTAGAAACTTGACGAAATATTGGGCTCGACAGCGTATGAGAACCAAAGCAGCAACCAGTCGGTAATCGTACCTTTACTACCTGAGATTTCCTAACTCTTATCGGACAACCGCAACGCCGCAGTCGTTGTGACCAGCCTGCTTCTTCATAATTTGGACGTGTATTCCACCCTCTGACTACAGCAGCCCTCCTGAACAACAAAGGCTACTGCTCTTGTGATCGCCTCTACCCCTCTGAGATGCAATCAGTGCCACCCTGGGCCAACGGCTGTCTCCTAATTGTGCGGCGTTTCGCTTCCGCTGATCTCCGACTCACTATCATGAGCAGCCGTGTCCCTGATCTTTGATGGCCGACAAATCTGAGATGCCTGAGATTCCCAGCTGTGATCTGTCTGCAGAGTGTCGAGAAGTTTTCAATGCTTCTCTCATGCACTCGATCGCTTGTTGTCCTCACTCATTAAGTTCAGTTTTTCCTGTAACTCTTGCTGTGGCGCCCTTCCAGTAGCTAAATCCTATGTACAGCTGTAGCACTTACCGTTCCTCGTAGGTACAAAGTTGAGACTCCGCTCCAAAAGAATTGAACTGCCCTCAATCAAACAACGACTTCCATCACTGTCGTTCTGCCCCTCCTTGACTTCCACAATCCACGGAAACAGAGGCCGACCGCTTCTTCTCATTGCTGCCGCCAAACTTTTGGAAGAGTAAGATTGGGTACCCATTGTTTTAGGACCACGATAAGCAGCTACCCATTCCTTTCCTTTATTTCCCTTTCCAGAAGCTGAGTAAGAAAATGATTTGTTTGCGGATTGGCTACCTCCTTCTATAAATTGCCGAAAATATATAGTCCGAACTTTCATTTCAACTGTCGCACGACTTTTGTCATCCTGTTTCTCCCATTCTCTGTTTTATTTTCTTTTCAGTTTTCCATTTTCAGGAAAACTCGAATATTGTCTTTCCGGCTTTTTCCGTTCTCTGCACATTTATGATGCTGTTTGTGGTCTACATCGCCTGTCTGAATAAAGCGTAGGTTTAAATTTTTTTTGGTTTCACCTTGAAGTAGGAGGGCTTCTAATTCCTGAACATGTACGTAGACTCAGACTAGATGGCATCCCTGATATAAAGATTTAGTAGTAAGCTGGCGTTCTGAGAAAAATTTCTGTTTTGTGGTCTCAAACTGGTCTCGAGAATCGAATTGTCTCGCAATTCTCAGGATTAGACGGCATATGACAACGTCTTGCTCATAATGCAATCTTTTGGCTCAGTGCAGTTCGACTACACATATATACAGCCCAACTAATAGAGTCTGTATTCTAGGGGGGGGACTCAACTGTGGCCACCAAGTGGAGGACAGAGTCAGTTTGTTTCCCTCGGTACGTATGATATGCCTGGAATACTACACCTTCTTCAGACGCGCACCGCAATGAGTAGGTAAACCTCTCGGCGATGATCCCTTCTGTTTTTGGCATGTGAAGACTGTATTAACTACAAACCCAGAATAGATGGAGTACTTGTTTGCTCGCCGGGGAAATCGATCTTGGCACCAAACATTCCGGGATAGCAGCCTCACTGGCTCCACATTCCCAGATAGGATTCAGACGCTCTCGCGATAAAAGTGTCTTGGATAGTTGCTTTTCAATTATGAAACAGTAGCTGATAAGTAATCTTCCGAAGAAGAAAACAAGCAAGAAGCGTCCTCCAGAACAACATAAACGAAATCGCTCCCTCATAGTCTCACCTCCCTGCGGTCTCTGTGCAACCCCTAGCTCACAAATCTCTCTATGCAAGCATCTTGCCGAAGTTTGAATATCCACCAGTGGCAAAAAAAAAGAATACAAAAAAAACAACAAAAACGCAGAGGAAAAACTCCTTGGAAGGAAAAAGAAATTTTAAAAACTCGGTGTCCGAATTTTGGGTTAGCGGTACACGCCATTTGTGGGGGCAGCTGAGTGCGTCGAAGTTTTTACACGTTTTCACGTCGCGAAATGGATTGAGTTGAATTATATTGCCCCACTGAGTAATACTGTAAATAACAGGGAGGAGCAGAATTATCCATACGGACACGAAGTGCGGTCACAAAAAAGAGATGCAATTCCGATTAATGCCCGCCGCCCCAACTAAGAACAACTGAGTGGCCTCGTCGGAGGGCATCTAGCAAGTAAGGCGGTCCAACTGAGCAGGCGTTAGAACTAGAACTTTGAGCGGCTGTAGCTCGCTCCCCGCTCACTGTGGAGTCGAATAGAGTGGGACAGTCTCTAGCTTGGGGGCTGTACTACTTGCACAAGGAAGGACGACCATGTACTACTCGAGCGCGGGGGCTGTCTTTAAGACGCGAGAACACAAGGAATCAATGGCAGAAAGTTGGGGACTTTCATGGGTCTTACGGATTTTTCGCTCTTATTTTGAGTTTCTTGGCTGCACAATAGAAGTATTTTCAAGAATATGTTTCCATTAAAATATTACTGTGACCCTTTGCAGCAGCCGACCTGAAGAGAAAGAAGACGATCATGAAAATCCTGAAAGCATCCGATTACGAAAGATCAAGGTGGCGTTTGAGCAGAAGAAGAACATCATCCGACGGAAGGTAAGACTTGTTATATTTTTCAGTGCATACACAAGTTATTTGAGACCCGGTTCAAAAAGGTTTTACCAATCACCTACTTGGTCCTCGAGAGAGATGCTAAGGAAGGCAAACACAAAACAACCAAGGTAAACATATCGTATAGGTTACTGCTCTGTAATGGAGCCCCTACTTGCTTCTCAGATCTCAGTTAACTTAACTTATTCTGCGGTTGGCGTAGTCGACCCATCCCCTCTGTAAGTTGGTAACCGGGGTCCGCAATCAGCAAAAAATGTACCATCTTTCACGGAAGTGTGGCGCTAAAGCAATGGCAAGCTTTAATCGGTAGGACATGGATATGAGCTACCGAAGTCGCCTTTCTGTATAAGTTGTTTGGCGTTGTCAGCTTAGAAGTTAGAAGGCCCCGGTTAACTCACAAACTGGGGGCAAACCGAGGGAATGCAGGAGAATAGGAGAATATGGCATACATTTCGTTCAGGAGAGCAGGAGAATCACCGGTCTTTCGAGATTTGCATACGTATCGATCTGAAGAATCGAAGAGCGCGTATAGTGTGGTTCGCAGCGGATGACTGGCGTGTCGCGCGCTGGCGTTTGGCGCAGTGCCAACCCTATTGCGTTTGGCACAGTGCCAACCGCTTTTTCTTCTTATATTTCCTTTCGACACCAGTTGTTGTCACCAACCCGCTAAAACAGCTGAAGGAGAATGGAGTTGAGCTTTGCGCCCAACGCAGCTGCGGCGAGACGCCCTCATTCAGAGTGAACTTTCCAGCCTGTAAGCACTTCTTTTCGTGCTACCCCAATTCTCCCTATCCGCAAATCCTCGATTCTTGATTCTCAACGATTCGCAATGTCTAAATGTGGCTTGACAGAAACTTCTGTGATAATACAGGAAGTGTATAGCCAAACGAATCCGCGATGGTGAAAGGGACAAGATGAAAAAAATCCAATATCAGCCCTTCCGCGGGGAAGCGAGATGCCTACCGTGGAATCAAAATCGTACATGTAGCTCTCAAAGAGAATGTGGCCTTTATAACGAGGACCTGTAGCTATACGGGACAACGTCTCTGTCCTTTTAGACAATCCTGATAATAATTCACCAGCTCCAGAGGGCTGGGAAGTTTTGTGAGCCCAGACAATTGTCGTTTCCACCTTGGACGATGCGGTACAGTGCGCCACTTTCCACTATACCACTGTCGCCCAAAGAGCGTCCTTGAGTTTTGATAACCCAAAATTATTTTCAAAATTATGCTCTCTGACTTATTACTGTCTATATTCAGAGAGATGCCGATCGGTTAGTCGCTTTGGCTAGAAAACTACAAACACCAACGAAGCCAGAGCAAGCCGCTGCAGCAAGAGCACATGCGGACAGTGAGATAAATGCCCCCACTTAGAATTAGAGAGACATTCTCTAGTGAGGCTTAATTTCAATGATTGTGACTGATTACGTGTCTTTTTTGAAATTATTTACAGCTATTTGTTGTTTGTTAATGAACATGTGATGGCATTGTCAATAGGAAGCTTCAAAAGATCAGATCGCGATGTCTTTCTGTGGCGTGACAGTTGACTCTGGTGTACTCATTGTATCAGCCGATGTCCAATTCACCTGGTTTTCGCATTGTAAATGTTGAGTGATTCCTTTCATGGTAAGAGAACTTACAATCCCTTCGAGGGCGTCCGTCACGGTGAAATGCTCCACTTTGTCGTCCCTTCTTCCGCCAGGTGTCGGCCTTCCTTCTTTGTTAGGCGTTTTACCCCCCCATTTTACCCCTCCAGCACCTGCGTGAGCAGACGATGTATGATGCGTTCCACTGAGATGGGCTCCAGTGGATATAAACTTGAGGTTAACCAATCCTACAGTCGTCATCCGGGCACTTGATTAGGCGGCAAGGGTCGCGACGCGGCTGCGGCGTGTCACGAGCGCGGCGATCAGCTGTTTCCAGCCTATTTTAGCCATTTTCTCCCTAATTTACACTGTTTTGGCTGCTTTTCTCACGATTAGTTGTTCCTTCACAAGGTAAATTATGATTGAGATTCCTCTGATTTTTGCGTACAATCAAACAGTTATGCAGACAATTGAACAAATACCTGAAAAAATCGCAAAAACACTCTATTGCAAGAACAAAAAAAAACACTCCACGTCCTAATGTACTTCATAAAAATAAAACAGCTCACTTTTAAAAAAGGAAATTAGAGTGAAAATTAGGGAGAAAATGGCCAAATTAGGTCGGAAACAGCTGATCGCCGCGGTCGTGACGCGCCGCAGCCGCGTCGCGACCCTTGACCGCCTAATCAAGTGCCCGGATTACGACTGTACGATTCAAGCATGGCGCTTCCGAACCCCCCATCTGAATAGTCAAAAAAAATTGAGCTCGCTGGAAAAAAGGCTATTTCTATCCTTCAACATTATGTGGGAGGGCTCGCTCTTTTCTTTGGTAGTCAATTCGCTCGCCGGGCGCGCTGCGAAGAGGGCT
>MU949511.1:0-17973 GCA_036418165.1 Cooperia oncophora
CAGGAATTCGTACCCCTACAAGGATATATAACAACTAAGAGAAATTCGTGCAACAGTCAAAATATAAGAAAATTTTAGCCTCTGAAGATCATGACACACCATGTGTGTCACGCGGTCCGGAATGCGTTAATAGATCTGATTCTTTCCTGTCTTATAGTTCTAGAATCGAGAAAATTTGAGGAAGGGCGCACAGAAGTAGTGTATTTTTATCACGTGAGTGCTGAGTGAGAAATTTCCTTACCGCAGGCGAAACTGGAACCCAAGATGTTTAGGAGCGGCGTTAACCAGTCATCATAAAACAACTTTAGAACATTGTGCTTTCTATTTTCTAAGCCCTCCACATTGGTGACTTGTCATAATGTGTCATGAATGTGGTTTTAGTTTCCATGTATTCAGATATCTTTCTCGACACATATGGAAGTTCCGGCTGCCCAGCGATCTCAAATTGTAGGAATACCGGACGGAGCACAACTGGTAATTATTTGATGGATTCGGAATTGTCCCACAAAAATCTCAATAAGCAGCTTTTCAAATCTAGTGCGCAATTGTGGTGACAGGTGTCACTGAGGGAGTGGTGCAAGTCCCCTGAAACATCAGGTCACCACCCATCCACGAGCGTTATATTTCACCGTAGAGTCCCTACGGACCGTAAACATGTATTGTAGAGTTGCTCTAATCCTTATATCGACTTTATCACTAATTACTTACTGAACACTGAATTTCAAAGGGTCTTATTGAGTCACACAGATTTCTAAATGTATAACTCACAAGTCCATGCGCTACTTCCGGGGGTCAGATCCCGGATCGGCTCCCGCCCGGGCCAACCGAGCCTTTTAACCTTCGAAGACGGTAAACTGGAACCAGGTTGTATCCGAGAGGATCAGAGTACTGAAATCACATCACAATTCAGCAGGTTCCCGCATATCATTGCATTGGTCACATCGCATTCAGTATGCCTCTTTGATCCAGAATTGAAGTAGAATGTCCGCATCCCAATAAGGGATTGCTCAGCGGCGGGTAGTTCATCCTTTATCCTTTTTGACTCGTGAGTTCTGGAACTTTAATTAAACAACTCAAAAAGGGTCCCTTTTTATGATTCGCCATTCATTCATAGTCTTTGTGGTTTTTCAGATGGGGTGCAGTGACTTGAGGAGAGCACCCGATGTACCACTCAGTATTTTACTACTCTCTGATAAAGGCCTGATACTAATTAACCGACGCTTGCGGTGGAAAGGCGCAGTTCGGTGACGAGGGGGCATTCTGCACTTTCACTGCTTCACTAGTTCCGGTTTACAAGTCTCACTCTGGTGAAACCTGTGAACTCTTGTGAAGCTTGAGCAAGCTCGTCGAGTCATCGTAAAACCAAGAAAAGGCTTTCTATATAGGTCGACACGTCGATAGAAGTAACATAAGTGCAAAACGCGCCCCATCCCCTCCGTCGCCGAACTGATGCTAACTCACCGACACTGGGTGGATGACATGGTCACCCTAGGAAGAAGTGAATTGTGGATTCGCTCCTTCCCGCCTCCCATCTCTGCCACAGGTTTCATGTAGCTGACTTTTTCCGTTTCATTTACCCCAACTTCGATAGCTCGATTCGTTTGGGGCATAATTGCACTCTTGTCCTGTAAGCACTCCCTACAAAAGAGGCGATTCTGTAGATACTTCTGTTTATTGTATGATTTCTCCAATAGTAACTTAATATTGATTGCAGCTTGTCATATCCCGTTTCACGAAAGCTCTACTACACTTTCCCTCTCATTCGGAGGAGTCTTCGCAAACACTATTTTTCTACTTTACGGGGCAGCCAGAATCTATTTTGAAGGCTCGTCGATACGTGCAGGTACCTTATGAATCTGTGAGAACAATGCTATTCACTAAACACCGACTGATACTATTAGATCTTAGGGTCTTCTTCCCATGCAGTTGTGTTTCCATGCTGGCAGTGAAGACCTTCGAGCTCACATCCAAGCAGAGGTTGGACTTATTTCCTGCTCGCATGTTCATACATTTTCTTCCTCGGAAAAACTGATATGTCGTTTCAGAACCGTTTGATAAAGTTCTACGACGAGATGCTGCGCGTTTCTGTCCGAGTAATACCTTCCGATCTCGAATCCTTATCAGTTCTTCCAGGAGACCAGATGAGGGTGAGGAAAACTCTTCACTTTTGGAATGGAAAAAAAAGTTTGCAGCACTGAAGCACTTTGGAGCGGAGTGCGCTCGGAGAAATCCATGTGCCAGACTAGGATTCTCCGAGTAGTTACCGTACTTTAAATTGGTTTCCACACCGGAGCTTCTTGTCCTTCAACGTAGGTGAAAATTCTCACTTCCATCACGGTAAATCTGATTTTCCACCAAAAGTTCTTCAAGTGATCCTCCCCATGATTACTAACGCTTAGTTTACTCCAATGATTTCTCAGGTTTTCAGCACTTCATTTCACTCCGAACAAGTGAGTACAATGTGGGTGCACTTTATGCTGTGATGCGTCGAGTTCTCAAACGAGGAGAAGAAATCGCAATGGTCACGCCCACTGACTACGCAGAAATGCTGCCACTTGTCCCTGATCTCATTAAGCATGCATGTGAAGTAAATGTCAAGGTAAGGTAAAGTTGCAGTCGTTTCTATAGGAATGATAAGGCGCGATTTTTTTTTCTTCACCCCGGACCTCTCACTTCGCTTTTGCTGCAATCGGCATCGAAGTTTACTTTGTTAATCTTGATGTGCCTGTCGAAGAATTTAGGTACAAAACTTTGGGTCGTCTTTTTACGCTTCTTGATTCGTTTCGAGCTTGAACCTTCGAAGAACTGGCGCTTGATCGATTAATCGAGGGATATTTCTTCAGCTCCCGCTATGAGGGTCAGAATGTTTACCTGCTTTCAAAAGTTTGTTTAGTGCCGATTGGAACCTCGTATACTGGATCTTCCTTCGATGTCCGCTTTGATGCCTCTTACCCCTAACTCATTATCCTCACACCTACTGTCAGCAAGCATTGTCGACCAGTCGAATCTGGCTCTGAATGCAGCTGATGCTTCCGAGGGGACCATCCCCTCTCGAAGGAAGGCCTCACCTGGTATCTTCATTTTAAAATATTTTCCATGTTGCACTGCTGATATGTCTCCATTTAGTTCCCTTCAATCGGCACAACTGCTTGGATACATCACTCGATACAACGTCATCAGCGCAATCAAGCAAAACTGATAATCTAACATCTTCACGTCAGTCGTTAAGAGACATCATAGTCTACCGTTTTCTCCCTGTGTTACTGTGTGTGTTGTACCTCCAGGTGCTGCCGGTTCCAACAGAAGCAGGAATTCTTCGCCTCAGACTATTTACCCCAGCAAATTCAGTTTACGGTACAAAGACAAAGAAAATAACGGTAGAGGTGAGTTTTTCAATATTAGTTGGTCTCCAGTGCTAACAATGAGGATTTCCGCCTAAACTCAGAAGGGTGGAGTCTTGTAGTGGGTGAACCGGGCAGAAACCGATCTTTGGATTCCAAGAAAAGTGGTCTGCCCACCCGGAGCTCCGTCGTTCTGGGATGTGCTGGGCGTGAACGTTTCTGAGTATGAGGAACTTTTACTAGTTTTCTTCCAAAGGGTGAAGTCACCTGTTGGAAGAATACTGTGGTTATGAAACCATCCTCACGTAGAAGTTCTATAGAAGCACCTTAATATCGGTCGAGATTTCAGATCGTAGACGTCTGCGCTCTTGTGTGAGGCTCAACCGATTGGCGTAGGGGAAGGCAATAATGATCACTCCACGAAGAGAGGGGGCAAGCAAGCATTAGTCGCGCAGCAGCCAACCGCCCCATCCGTAGTGCTGGATCGCGCGCGAGCCAGCGTTTTCAGCGAGTATGGCACTAGCTAATATGGCACTTTAGCGCCAGCCTCCTCCCTGCTGACAGCTGCATTACGTTAGCGCCGGTAATTAGATGTACATGTACACGTTGTCCTACAAAAAAGTTGGCAGAGGTTCCCTTGCTCCTTTCTCCTTTGAAAAGAAACCGCCCCAATTTGGTTGATTTGCATATAGTGCCATATTAGGCCTACTCGCATAATCAAGTCCTTACTAGCAAGCCGTTAGTTATAGCTAATTGAATTAGAGCCTAGGAAACGTTTGATTGCAAGCGCAAAAATTGTTTTCACCTCAATTAACAGAAAATGATTCAGGTTCATTCAACAACTATGGTCGTGCCAAAAATTACAACACCGAGCGTCGGGTAAGTGATGACGAAGATGTTTGTATTTCTTTGGAAATGAGTAAACCATTTCCAGAATAACACATTCCGATCGTTACGCTTTGGCACCACTAATTCTTCGCACTCAAAGCATCATTTGGCGCTTCGCAATAGGGAAGGAGATATCGACGTTAGTTCAAATTCAACTTTTCTTGTGTGCTCTGTTTTGTAAGGCACGCATCCGAGCGTTGTGAATCCAGTCGTTTATTACTGAAATCAGTCGGGGCGTGTCAAAGGCGGGCACCGGCACCGCTTGGCACCGCTCCACTTCGTTCCCCACCTTGTACGCGCCGAGCAGCAACGATTGATGGAAAACCGGCTGGCGCCGCGCGAAGGCCCACTCGACGCTGACACGCGACTGACATCAGTGGTAATGACTGTATTGGTAATTCAGAATCTATTAAAGCAACTAGCCATATAGCATGGTTATGAGCTGGTAGCTAGCTGCCTGAAAGTGGCTTACAGTGTCTACTGTTACAGAAAGCTGTTGAAAGCCGTCTTCACCGTAACGTCTCGAGCCCGCAAATAGGTATTTTATCCTGCGTAATCTATTGCTTTGGTTGTGTGTTTAACAGATTCATGTGGACAGAAAACTCTTCTCGTACTGGTGGCGATGATATTTATCTGCGTCGGCGAAACCATCCTCAGAATGGTTCTGAGCGAGTCCATCACGGGTATAATATCAGTTATAGCTGTATCAATACAATCTCGTGGTCAGCTCAATATTCACAAAACGTTGTTCAGAGTTTATGAGCGCCGTAACACTGCGGAATGGCGAGGTAATCAGTCGAAATCAGCGGAGTCACCTGCGGTATACACTCTTCCCACGAAGACCATGCTGGTAATGACAATTATACTGTTTTTTTTTCGTCTGATCCACAAGAATTCATGAGCGCATATCTATTTCAAAAATATTATTGATGGTCATCTCCATCTATCTGACTAGTAGAAATGCAAATGAAAATAAGTGTTCTTCCCTCTGGGATCTCTATTTTCCAGAGCATTTATCAGGCAGCGTTCAGGTTTCACGACGACGCCCGTCGACGCGAACCGCTGTAACTGGCGACCGCGTGGCGCTGTGACGCGCTACAATTGCAACAGCCCTCCAATGGTATGGACGCGGACGCAGCTACACACGAAAATTGACTGACGCTGCTCGCTTATGCATTGAGAGAATGTGGGGAACCGTTGCTTAGTCAGTATCTATCGACGGTGGCCACTAGGTCGGCATCGATCGATTCTCGTCTGCTGCTGCGTTTGCTTCTATGGGAGTGGAGTGCTCTTGGAAATGCAACGCGTCGACGTCCGTTACAGCGCGCTATAACGCGTTTTCGCGCGTCATTGCGAGGTCTGAACGCTGCATCAAGTTGTCTCGAAAGTCCTGCACTGACCAGGAGGTCGTTCAGGACGTGGAGCGCTTTTTGAAAACGGTTTTTTGCATGATGTGGGGTCACGTGCATGGAGTACCAAACTGACGTTCATTTTTCCTACGCGCCTCTGGGAATACCAAAAAAGGAGTGAAAAAGAAGTGTATGGAAACCGATTGTTTTGAGCCTCTACGGGCTCTAAATCACTTGCAACTTTGACCAGTTGCTGAGTGAAGGGTCCTTATAAAGGTACTATGGGAATCAAGATGAAAAATAGTCGCGGATGGGGTCTTACTTGCCGCACGTGATTAAGGTTCCTTAAAATTGTTTTTTCAACAATCGGGGCAGTGTTCAGCTACAACGATCGGAAGGCCTAGTGGATAGCGTGGAGGATTCTCGAATCGGATTGTGGGGACAGGCGTTGATGGTTCTACTCCCCTCTTCAGAGTTTTTGCATTTTTATGTTTCGCTGCTTCTCGCTTCCATATATGTTTGTTTATTTTACTCGGATATCTGCCATTTATAGGCACATTCTAAATAGTTATACCCATGAGTCGGTGCTATTCAACAATTTCGATTTTCACATACCATTAAAGACAGCGCCCGCGATGGACTTTGGCAGGTCTCAGGGGTCAAATTTGTTAGAACAGGTGGCCAATGAAGCACTAATCAAAAAAGTAGGAAAAAGGTGTGGAAGAGCGTGAAATAAGACCCTATGAAATTTAAGGCATGTGGACGAGTTTCGCAAACTTCTGGTGAGTTCTCCAATACACGTCGCCGCCTCGGAACTCTAGAAATTCAGCGTATATCAATGCCAGCAAGCATTGATAACTGTCAACCAGTCGGGGCGGGATTAACAGGACAGGAGGCGTCAGCTCAGCCTTGTTGACTCCGCCCTCGTCAACCAATCGATTTCGAGCCGCAAGAGTGGGATTTCCGCTGTGGTTGCGTACTCCGCGTTCGTTTTCATTGGAGGGTTTTTTCACTTTGGTTGATCGCGGACGCTGCCTTTAAGCAAGGAACTTGTCTGAAAGTTGAGCTTTATATGTTATTCAGTGCCCTGATCATGACTATGGCATTGCTTTCAGCTGTAGTGCCATTTATCGCCAATTTGGAGCCAAATCTTTCTCCACTGAACTCGTTATGTTATCTCATTGAGGGGCCTGCAGGGCTATCCTGACGTCGAATCGCGTCGACGTCAAAAATAAGTGTCAGAATCGTGATCAGGACCATCGATTACCCCTATAGGCAAACTTTAAATTTTTTTGACTTTCTTGAGTTGTGATTTGGTCGGCAATTTGGTCGGCAATTATGACAGGAGCACCATTCCTTCAAAGCGGCGATGACGTCACGATGACGTGGCGAGCCGCCTGGCAGCCGCATCGCGGATTCGGTGCTCATAAGGTCCTTTCATACTTGACATGGCCTGGGTGGCCGCAGGATACGTGAGAAACCATCCTGGACGTTTGTCGACCACCAGCGACTGCTCGCTGACTAAAGATGTCGTCTTCCCTACCGTGAGAAGAGACTCATCAAATTTCCTCCACTCTTTCAAATATACTTGGAGGAATGATAGCCGCCTTTGTTCTTTTTTTCCATGACGTTTATGTTGTTGCTAGTTTTTTGTTTCCGTACCACTGAATGAGGGTTTCGATAACCAGCAAAAGTACGACTTCAACAAAGTGACTCTTGAGCATAACCCAATGCACAGACTCAAAAAAGTCAAAAAAATTTTTTGGCTGAAAGTTTGCCTATAGGGGTAATCGATGGTCCTGATCACGATTCTGACACTTATTTTTGACGTCGACGCGAATTCGACGTCAGGATAGCCCTGCAGGCCCCTCAATGAGTAAACATAACGAGTTCAGTGGGAAAGATTTGGCTCCAAATTGGCGATAAATGGCACTACAGCTGAAAGTAAATGCCATAGTCGTGATCAGGGCACCGAATAACATATAAAGCTCAACTTTCAGACAAGTTCTTGCTTAATGGTATGTGAAATCGAAATTGCTGAATAGCACCGACTACGGGGTATAACTATTTAGAATGTGCCTATAAATGGCAGATATCCGAGTAAAATTCATAAACAGACATATATGGAAGCGAGAACAGCGTAACATAAAAATGCAGAAACTCGGAAGACGAGGGGAGTCAAACCATCAACCCTGTCCCCACCGTCCGATTGAGAATCCTCCACGCTATCCACTAGGCCATCCGATTGTAGCTAAACACTGCCCCGATCGTTGAAGAAACAGTTCTAAGGAGCCGTTCACTCTCAATCACGTGCCGCAAGTAAGACCCCATCCGCGACTATTTTTCTCTTATTCCCATGGTCCTCTTAAAGTCCCTTCACTCATAACTACTAATCAAAAGTTGTAAAATGATCGAGAGCCCGTAGAGGCTCAAAAACACTTAGTTTCCATGCACTTCTTTTTCGCTCCTTTATTGGTATTCCCAGAGGCGCGTAGGAAAAATGAACGTCAGTTTGGTACTCCATGAACGTGACCCCACACCATGAAAAAAAAACCGTTTTCAAAAGCGCTCCACGTCCTGAACGACCTTTCTGGTGAGATCCATTTGTCGATCGAACTTTTATACCACTTTAGCTAAATCTTTTGGCGGTAATGTGCGGTAGTGTTCTGATAGCTTTCACAAAAAAGGTGTGTGAGCGCGCGCGTTTTTTCGGTATTTCACAAGGATTTTCCAATCAATTTAGGCCCATTTCGGACCTTCGTATACTAACAACTTCTCGCAAGGCCATCCGATACCATCGCTCATGCCTATGCCATATTCATTAGTGAGCGTTCAGACTTCGCGACGGCAGCGCCTCAGTCATGCGTTCGACGACGCGATCGATCGCGCAAGAGTCCACCTGCGTCGATCGCGCAAGGGTCGTCAATCGCGCAAGCGTTCGGCTGCGTCGCGTGTCTTCTTCAACGGCTCCGTGGAAAAACTCACCGACACGGAGATCTGGCGTTACCGGCGGGGCGATGCGAAAGGATGGTCCGCGCCTCCGTCACTGTGTGGCGCAGTTCAGGGAGAGACCGCCCTACTAGTCCTCCCCCACGACGAATCTGTGTTCGAAGGGTCCGCTATACGCATCAGGTTGACCACCTGCCGCGGCTCATAGTTTTTCCCGGGGACTATACCGCTTTCCCGCACGGTGTAGTCAACCGTTCCCTGGGGAACTACCGGGGCCTAAGCAGGGGTAGTTCAGGGGGCGGCAGCCCTTGCGCAGCCATATCCTCGTGGTGGGTCCGACCTTCCCTATGTCCGTCCTGGACCCCTGGGTCGGCCGGCCGCTACCATTGTTACAGCCTGCCGTATTTACATGCCTATTCTAGCCCCCCCCCTGTACCCTGAGGCATGTCCAAACCAGCAGAAAACATCACGACCAACCACTACTCTTATAACCAATCAAACCCTGGGCCTAACCAGCACCTTGCGGGCCCACCTGCCTGGTCGCTCCCGAGTTCCACCTATTGTAAACATTACAACATATATAACACTTCACATTTATTGACTCACGTGCAAACGGTAACTATCTTCCAATTTGTCCTCATGTCCTGCTGGATCTGACCATCCATCTCCAACTTGTCGGCAGCTATTTACGGTGAAACTGGCGCTCTGCGGTACAACGCAACGCCGCAAGGCCAGCTAATGCTTCGATCTAACAGGCACGGGCCAGAGCCAGAGCTTCGCGGCAGAGCGGGTGCCCGGTGGTTCTCTCCTCCGGAGGGAGAGAAGCGCACATCGACTGGTTCCTGCAGCCTGTATGTAGGTTCCACTGACAAGTGGGAGGTCTTTGAGGTCGTGGCGCGTTTTTAAAAATGGTTTGTTGCTTGTTGTAGGGGTCCATGCAAGGTTTACAAAAATGGGTTTCATTTTTGCTATGCGGCGTTTCCGGTGAGGCTCAAAAACTAGTGAAAACAATTTGGACAGAGAAACGCGATTTTAAACCGTGTAATGGGCTTCTAGTTGTAGCTGTAACTTTGACAGTGCATAATTCATGAGGTGTCCCTTCACTATGTATTGAAAAGATAGCAAAGTAAAGCCAATAAGAAAGTGGACGGAGGGGAGTAATACCGAAGTTACTTGAACGATTCTCGCAACCGCTGTTTCGCGGTCGGCGGATGGCGGAGTGGATAGTGCGGTGGGCTCTCGCGAAAGAAGGTTCTTGGATCGGATCCCCTTGGCGACTAACTCTTTGCATTTTTCGGATACTTTATACGTTTTTCGGTTTTGGATTTACGACACCCATTTTTGACCACGGCGCAGCCTAGCGCCGACTTGCAAAGAGCATTCTTCCACTGAATTGTTGCCAACCCGCACGCAGGGGTTAAGCGCTCATCTCGAGGAGAAAATTTTTGCTGAAAGTCTGTATATAGAGGTTATTAATGGCCCTGATGACGATTCTGACCTTTAAAATTGGCGTCTAGGTCATTTGGCTTCTGAACACCCCCCCCATTCACGCCAGCTGCGGTTGGGATCTGCGAGAAGATCTCTTGAGAAACTACGAAATGCTGCCTCACTATGTGCCAAATAAAGTACTTTTTTACCTTGAATTGTATTGTTTTCGATGCAGTGTCGACGAAGGTCTCATCTGCTATGCATACTTAACATTATGAATAGAAAAAGCCTCGGAAAAATGGTTCAAAATCGCTTCTCCCCAGCAAACTTTGCACTCAGTTTTTGACCTACCCAGAAACGCATAGCAAAAATGAAACCCATTTTTGTGATCCTTATTCGGACCTCTACAACATGCAACAAATCATTTCCGAAAAGCGCGCCACGACCTGAAAGACCTCCCTTGTTGAGGCTAGCGGTGGAATCGGCCTCACGCGGTCTCGCGTCGCGCTTGCCTGTGTAGCTAGAGCCCTGGCGCACGGCACCCTGGCACCGTTGTCGCGAACGCCGCGACACTGTGCCTCCAATCGACAGCCGCTTTTATGGGGAGGAAAAAGAGAAAAACAGAGAGAAAGATGATTGAACAGATAGTTGATGCTTACAGGTTAAGTGGTTGTGGTGAGAGAATACAGAAAAGTCGACTATCACGGCGAATTACTTTGGCAGTTGGCGAAACTGGAAACAGTTACCTTCGATTGTGAAAACGCCGCAAACAGTTCTCACAGAAACGTTCAAGGCGAGGATTTGCAAATTGCCAACTGTTGGGTGTGACCTTATAACGGTGTAATGGCAACTGAAGAGAACTATTTCGCCTGTTTCGCCATTTACTGAAGTGATTCGAAATGATAGTCGCCTTTTCTGTATTCTCTCACCACTACCACTAACTCACCTATACGCATCCGCTATTTGTTCAATCCTCTTCTCTCTTTTTCCTTCCACATAAAAGACAGTGGCGTATGCGCAGGCCATCGCCCTTCGCTCCGCCCTGCCGCCGCCTGACGTCAAAACCGCGCCGAATACGGGCCCTTGTGCGTATTCCCTCTCCGCTTTCTTCCTCTAGCATTCGAAGGCTAAAAATGAATGGACCGCTGAATCAAGGAAGATGTAGCGGATGAAGCATTGACTATACTGTTAGTGACATAACATTTACGTTGAACATTGTCTAGGACAGAGTATATGGAAGACGAAAAACTGCAAAGCTTTTTCGGAGGAAGGCAAATCCTGGTTGTTACATGGTTACATTGCGCTAATACAAGACATGCGCAAAACAGTATCCGCGTTTATTTGGATGAAGTGATTTCTAAGACAGCTCTTTTATGAACAGCGCCATTTCTTTTGTGTTGGAACCACAGGTCCGATGTCCTCATGAAAAATAGAAAATGTTCCGTGACTTTCAAATGAGCATGCCGAGACTGAAATAAAACGAATGTAAAGAAGCGCTCCTTTGATGATGAAGATAAGACTTGGAACTGATAGTCAAATGAAGCACTGAACATGCAGAGCGTTTCGCCACTATCGTCTGCCCCCAATTCTACTAAGGATATGTCTTGAGGCGCTTATCTAATTTTTTGGTATATGCTGTTAGATTCTCTGTATTAACATGCGAAAGGAACAGGTCCAGAAAGAACAGGTCTTGTGGAAGTTCTCAAAGATATTCTTCGAGGGCTCAACCATTTCCATCTATGCGCTCCCATTTGATCTGAACTGTTTTTCCTGTTTCATGCCGGTTATCGCGGTAAACGACGTTGTGCCTCACCTTGATTCCCGGTGATCATTATCTGTCCACAGAGTAAAGGGCTCATATTTGGACTCTACAGCGAGACAGACTCACCAGTCGGCAGACTGCCAAGGAAATCGGCAGGACTTTTGCGTCGTTTGCTCCCATCTCAAGACTCCTGAAACTTAGCGACAGCGTGAGTTAACGAACGTTAAACAACAAGCATGACTCCGGAGAAGAACGGCAGACGTGGGAAGCAAGGTTCCAACAGCACCTACAGCGTCAATCACACTCATGCAGAACTGGAGCTCTCTGTCTCGAAATGGACGACTTGTGGCTTTACGCGCAATAGTGGCGTAGTGAAGGAAGTTTCAAAGATGGCATCACGCCTTGCTGGCACTCGCAAATCGCCTCGTCTTCAACGTGCTAGGAAGAATGTCATGGGTGACTGGAAACAAGTGTGGTGACAAAACGCTACCTCAGAATTGCAGAGCAAGCTCTCATGTTCAGGTTATCCTTTCTAACAAGGAAAAAATTCAAGCTGGATGGACCAGACGGCGCTTGATGTTACCGGTGTGGTTTAAGAGAAGACCCGATGCGGCTCAGTCGACGCAACTTCGGTGGCGCATTACTTATAGTTTGGGAGCGCTACGCTGGGACAGAAAGTTAGAACTAGCATTTATTCCTGCCAATTGGATTCATGTAAAGTCGAGAAGCTCTAGAGGTCTGCTGCCGCCTATTGGGTTGGCAACTGTTACCGCCGTTTTTCAATTTCAGTATTCCATATGTCACTAAATATTTCTGGCATACTGCTTTAATGGGCGTTCGAAAGAGTTTTGTGTACCTTGGAATTTTTCTTTTCGATTGGACTAAATTCATATAATTCGGAGCATTGAAATGGAAGTGAGATTGAGAAAAATGACCGTTTTTGGCATTCATTCTCTCGCCTCAAAAACTGAGGTTTCACCTCCACAAAAGCTGCTCGCGACATCTGTGCTGTTGGAGAGGTGCCATAGCTGAGAGAACCGCTAGTGGTTAGATAAGCCGAGTTCGAAAATGGAATACTTGAACTCAAAAAAGGTGCAGTTTTAGATGAAGGACTAGTTGAAGACAATTTTTAAAATTCTCGTCAAAGCGGAAGTGGCAGAGAAAATGAGACTTTCACGTTGCTATACAGAAACAATCTTCACTCGCTGAGGAAGCTTTGAAAGTATGGAACATGGGTTCCGCCTGATTTAATTGAATACAAGAAAAATCACCGGGATTCGAGGTCGAATATTCCATTATTGATTTTAGCATAGCTATCAGTTGCGACTCTCTGAGCTATGGAACCATGTCTATAGACAACGCAAGGGTTGCGAGCAGCTTTCGTGGCGTCAAAACTTTGCAAACCTCACAAGCAAAAGGAAGGAGTTGTCGAAAATGCTCTTTCTTCCCAATTTGACATTCCATTTTAATGATCCTAAAATTCAATAAACTAGCCCGATCAAGGTGCACAACATAGATATCGGACGAAAACCATTCTCTTTTGAGTGGGGTAAAAGATCATGCTGCAAATATTAAGTGGTACGCGGAAGATTAGAGTCAGAAGAAAAAGACGTTATCTCAGTTGTCAACCCAATACATCACCGGCGACGACGAAAGTCGATTTTCCAACTGGATTTCGCAAGTGTCCATACGCGCAGGTCAACGTCGAGGTGTTTTCAGTAGCACAAGTTGACGGGAGGATTGGCCCGCATGTAGTCCCTGATATAAACCCAGAGAATCTAGTTGTTCGAACGGTTCTGAAAACTGTAGGCAGGGTTTAAAGATCGGCTAGCTGAGTGCAGTGGTCGACGCGTGAAAAAAAAATTGCCGTCTCAGTCCCTGCAAGGCTAATAGTAAGTGTATCACATTTATTCATGGAGCTAGCTTCCGGACAAGGAGCATCGTTTGATTACTGGTTTCGTTATTGAACTCTTGTAAACTATCAGTCAAAGTGGAATATGCCCGAAATGGTCGAAAACCGATTTAATGCATGTGGAAATTTCCACAGGGAATCTGACTTTTGCAACATGTTTCTCAACGTCTTTATACGGCGACTATAACACCTTGATGACGAGCCATTTTTCCCATGACTTGCGCCTGGGACGGCACATTTTTCTACATTGAAACTTGGTAATTTCCAAATAAATGAATTACCACGACCAAAATCTATCGAGAAATGCAAGAGACGAGTATACAATCTCGAATCTCTGACAAAATTTAGCTCTTGTTGCTCCAATCTTCCGAAATCAGGCCATTTTTTTTTTAAATTTTTTTTAAAAAATTCTTTCCTATAAAGACAGAATTGACTGAAAATTTGTCTCCCGGGGTGGTTCGATTTCCTAAAGAACAATATCGCATCCTCGACCCGAAAATGTTTGTTCTTGAAATTAATTTTATGAAAAGAAAGTGAAACAATCGAGCAGATCTTGAGTTATATAATAACTGTGGGACAGCATTGGGCGACGCCGTTCCACAAGACAAACTTTCTGTCGTCCACCATTGACGGAAATCGTCGTCAACGCGTTAAGTGGACATGATATTTTTGTTGGGGGTCGGTTCACCGGTAAGGACAAGTTTTCAGGGAATTTGATGATCTATAGGACATTTTGGCGCGGGCGCTAGGCAGTTTTGTGGCAAGCGATTGTGATATTTGTGTTCAGGGGTCAAGCTAACCCACGAGACAAGTTTTCAACGATTTTGGTGACCTGAAGTATTTTGGCGCCGAGCATTTTCGCGGGAAACGAATGTGATATTCGTGTTCAGGCGTTCAAACCACTTTGGCGCCGGCGCCTGTGGCGCGGGCGCCGGGCAGTCCGGGTCAAACCACTGTGCTGTTCGTTTCAGAATTTCAGCCTACTCCTATAGACATCTTTTGAACAAACTTGGTTGCTCGCACGTCTTTATTATTAGAGCAGTATGCTGTCGGACAGCATTGTCCGACACCGTCCCATGAGACAGACTGGCTGTCGCCCACCATTGTCCGACACCGTCAACGTGTTATAGACAGCTTCTGCGATAAAAGTGTCAAGGATAAATGCTAGATACTATGAAACAGTAGCTGATAGGTAATTCTTCAATGAAGGAAAAAGCAACAAGAGCCCTCAAGAACAGCACAAACAAAATTGCTCCCTTACTGTTACACCGCCGTGCGGTCCGTGGGCAACCCCTGGCTCACAAATCGCTTTATGGCATTTCCCAGTAGTGGGCAACATCCAGTTTGAAGAAAAGAATATGAAAAACAACAAAGACACGAACAAAAACATAAGAGAAAAAGGAAAAATTTAAAACATGTCGTCCTACTCTGGGGTTACGTGCAGTGTGCAGCTTTTGGTGCATGTCGAGCTTTTGCACCACAGAAATTGCATCATTAGTGATTTTTACGCGTTTACAACGGCTTAGCGAGATGGGTTGCAGTTTGACTGTATGTGCTCCCAATGAATAAAATGTGATGAAGGAGAGCAGAATTATTTATGGGCACGAGCGCGGTCAGCAAAAAGTACATGCAGTTCCGATTAATGCCCGCCGTCCCAACAAAGAACAACTGAGCGGCTCTTCGTCAGAGGGCAGCTAGCAAGTGGGGCGGTCCAACTGAGCGGGCGTTAGAACTAGAACTTTGAGCGGCTGTAGCTCGTTCCTCGCTCACTGTGAAGTCGTTAGAGTGGGACAGTATCTAGCTTGGGGGCTGAACTGCCTGAACAAGAAGGACGTTCATGTACTTCTTGAGCACGGGGGCTCTTTAAAGTGGATGCAACAATATCGGATCACCGCATGGAGACATGCTTTCACCAATTTAAGAGGTTGGAGGTGTACTGAATGGGAGATCATGATGGCTGTTAGCTTGTTGATAGATATTTAGGAACACTAAGCTGTAATTTAAATTGAGAGTGTAAAAATTGAGGCAAGACATACAAGATAACCTCCTAGTTCAATTTCATCTGTTCTAGAACCAACGCCCACGCCTAGATAAGATTGAACTACAACGACGTGACAAGGAAGACCAAGCCATGGAGGATCAAGAATCAAATGTTCGTCATCAGTCGAATAAACGGTAGTGTTATTCAGCTAAGAACTTTCTTGATGGGACTACTTTGCCCAAGTACGTTTGTCTGTCTTCCAAATGAAGGCGGGATGAGCTTTTAAGATATAAGAAGTTGAGAATTATGGTGATGTCGTCAATGTTCCCTGGTTTGCCTTCGTTCTTAAAAAGCAATTTCGAACGAGTTTCCCGTAGGCATGTTGTCAGCAACCGCTACGGGCACTGGTGCATGTATGTACTCACACATCCATATAAGGGTACCTTGTAAAAGGCGCTACGCAGCGCCTGATCAGGGTCGCGGAATTCCCTCCGGCCAGGCGTTTTAACCAGGGTCGCGGAATTCCCTCCGGCCAGGCGTTTTAACCATACTCCTCTTTGGGGATTTATCATGCCAACTGCCTTTAAGTGGGATAAAAGTGGGATATCCGTTCAGTGGGATATCCATATTAAAGGCACGTTCCGCGATAAAATAAGGCTATGACCTCTCAAATGTGTCGGACGATCCGGAAGGCGATTTTTGAGGCTGCGCTACTTTCAAAATGTGAAAAACGGCAAGAACTCCGCTAGAAGCTGACTAATTAGGCCCATGGACACCCCTTAGGCCCATGCCGACCCTCACCGGCTGCTAGCTACTAGCTAGTAGCCACTATGTTATCTTTCTCTATAATTTCGGACTGCTTTTTCTACTGCTTTTCTCCGCTAATAAGATACTTAGCACTTTTTTGTGCCTATTTGAGTTCCGTTTCCCGCAATTTGCGGTCGCGAACTGTGCCTTTAAGTGGGATATGCGTTCACTAGGAGACCGGGTGTGAAATGTTGTAATTGCTCTTCAACTCTCCGCGTTCTCGACAACCTCGGTATTCTGACCTACGTTGAACGGAAGATATGTATAAATGGCAGGACTTGCGGTACACTGCAACTAATCAGGAAACTGGATTGCTGCCACCTGACTTCTTCCTCTGAATTGATGGTTAATTTTGAAAAACCTCTCACAGAATGGACGTCATGGATCTCATCAAACTGGCGTCGGGCGAGGAGAGTGACCGAAGACTGTCGTCAGTTGACGAGAACAACAGTGTCCTCGATTCTGGTGATGCTACTGGCTCTAACTCCATTATTGATTGCAACAATTCGGATACAGTTGACGTTTTTCAAGAGTAAGTTCACTTTGTTTGTGATGCACTCATTTGTGTTTCACTGAAGCTCGCTATTCCTATCCTTGTTTCAGTGCAATAGGTGTAACACCGAGCATATCTTCAGAGTCCAGTGCCCTACTAAGTTGTGGTTCCAGCAAGCTTCATATACAGCGATATCATGGTGTGTCCTTGATGTTCTCTTTTTTGCACTAAATGCATGACACCAAAGGGGGGGGGGGGGGAGAGGGGTGAAAGCTGTTTCTTAAGAAGATACTTCCGGAGTGTTTCCAAGTCCCCTTGTGAGTCTGGCTGATTGCCAGCTGCTGGGAATTATGACCATGGCGTTCTCATTCTTCGATTTCATGGAATGGGTTTCTCAAGATAGCTTCATAGTACAGTAGCGACACACCTTTTAGGAAATCATTGCTACCGCTATTCCTCTATTATGCCAAAAATTTTCTGGTTCTGTAAATTCAAACTGTAAAATCACCTCCGTGGGGCTAGATCCCTGCCATGTGGGAGGTGAAAGGTCTGCAGCTACAAAAGAGTGATGTGTTACTTTCTCCGCTCAAAGGTGTACGGGAACGAGGGCCCTAGGGTAGTGATACCCTTGCGCCCTCCGCAAACTCCGCCTCGCGCTGGCGCTTTGCCAGTCCTGATTAGCCAATCGCGCCCTGTCGCTTCTCTTTGACCTCATGACAGCGTGTTCGCTGTGTCTTTAATGGTTCCCGAATACAGTCTGATCTTATTCTCACTTCGACATGAACACGAGGCTCAAAGACATTCCACGATTAGCCGATGAATCGAATCCCTTGTACATTTATTTCGGCGATCACCATGGGTTGAACCTACATTCGCTGCTACACAGTGAGTGACGAGAGCACTGCGGTCGCCATAAGCTGAAGTTATGGAACCCGTATAAGTTGACTCAGAAATTTGAGCGCTTGATGTGTCAGCGGTCGCATGTTTGAACACAGGTGTGACGCGCTGGTCCTTTTAATTGTAGGACCACTGTCGTCGCCTTGTTCATATTCCAACTACCCTG